>CAMOHE010049108.1:0-71871 GCA_946598075.1 Artocarpus hirsutus
TATGAATCTAGCTCTAATTATGAACATTATTATGGAGGGTATTATTACATGGCAAATAATTATATCATTGGACAACCTTGTTGATGACATTTTATGTTTAATATTCCATATAATTCTGTATATAATTTAAGATTGCAACCTCGATTTTCGATAATGGCTCTAACCAGAGTTAATAATTATTATTAATTTAATTATAAGATAATTAAATTATAAATAATTATTGGAGCTTAAATTATATATGTCCATTAGGTCCCCTTGCTAGCTCCACAACATTCTTTTAGGTGGATCAATGGAAATTTTCTTGGATTAATTTTGTCAACAAGGACAAAATTATAATTTAACACAACAGTCCACTAGGCGTGTGTGTTCCGCCAGACACTAGAACTCTAAGAGTCCACGTGGCACCACATCCATGGTTTAAGTTTCAAATAGATCACGTGATTTTCATGTAATCTATTTGTTATCATGTAGATAAAAATATCTTTTTCAAAAGTTAAAATAGATTCTGTAGATAATTATTTGAATTATGAGATAATTTAAATAATTAAGAAAATCATGAAAGATATTTATTTTAAAAGTTAAAATAATAATATCTCGGTTTGAACCAAAATTGAATCTTGGACAGATTTTGGATGGATACAAGATCACACAGTTGGAGGTAGTTGTGAAACATGTCACTCTTCGATTAGAAGGATGAAGATCACGTAAAACCATCCTTAGTAGGCATGATTCTCTATAGAATCTTTGAAAGATTTTTCTCTAACTAAGTCCTACTAGTGTATCATAAATCGGCTTTGGAGGTTCTATGTTTGGCGAGACTTTTCTCTGGCTTTCATCTAGTGTTTCTTTAGCTTTCCCTTTTAGAGTTTAAAAAATTTCTACTAAGAAAAAAGGTTGAAAGAAGATATTGTAAAGATAAGCCAAGAGATCTTACTAGTGCCCACACATTAGTTAATCTAGAAGGAGGAGAATAGTAAGGAAGATCTGTAGGTTTTGGAATGCTTGATCCTTCAGAGCTATTGCCAATCCCGTAAGTTCAGGTTTATTTAATTTTTCATATGTAGCATCATAAGAAAGATCTTAAAAAAAATTTAAAACTCTATTCTACTGCCCTTTTATGTTTTTGAGTCCACAACCCAACATTAACATACCTTGAATGATAGCTACTGGAATGATTAGAACTTTTTTTTTTTTTTTAGCTATTAATCGAGGTAAAGTACTATATAGTTGAATAAAAGCTAAAATCTCCTAAACTCTCCAAAAGCCTCTCCTGATAGTCAATCGGAAGTATCCTATGTTAACTAGTAAACTATACTCCTATGTCTACTAATTAATTAGAATTTATTAGGCTCTCGGATTTTGCTAATGGCTACATAATCATAGTAACTATATTCTTATCTTGCTAAGACTACATTACTCTATAATTAGCTTAGCATGTAAATCCCCCTCCGGTAGCAATTCACGGCTTCCTAATCGACTAATTGGTGATCAATCAATTAAAAGCATTAACACCACATAGAATTATTATTCAACATATATTAGATAATCACAATTAATTTAAGCAAATGGAAAATCAAAGAAACATGAATAAACTAAATTGAAATTCCTAAAACACCAACAATCAAGCCATAAATATAAACAAAAATAAAAATAAAAATAACAATAAAAATAAACAACATAAATATTCAAGCATTTTTTAGAATATACAAAAATAAGAAAAATAAAAATAGGAAAGAAATCATCTAAGTAGAGGTGTCACAATCTCTAAAATCTCTTCTCTAAATCTTCTTCTTCCTCCTTTTTGAAGCTTTAAAATGCTCTTCAATGGTTTTTTAAACGAAAAATAAAATTTAAAACCAAAACCAAAATAAAATCCTCAAACTAAAAATAAAAACTAAACTAATAATTTATTATTATTTTTTTCTTTCCATGGGGATCAGCTCCCAAAACTCCAAAAGAAATGGAGTCTTAGAGCCCATTTATTTCAAGAACTTTTTGGATTCTTTGGACTTAAATTTGGATTCGAGGATTAAAAATCCTTTGGATACGTGTTTGTTTCCTCAAAAATCTAAATCCTTTGAGTATTGAGAATTTAAGTTTTTAGAGTCCTGATTCTCTCCTAAACTTTTGATACTTGGATATCTCTGCTATAGTAAAAACTTAAATTTTCTCTCCTATATTTGAGGAAAAAAATAATAACTTTTTCATTGGTTATCCAATTGAGATGATTCTTTTTTCATTATGTTCTTAGTGAAGAGAGGAATAAATTAAGGGTCTGTTTCATAAAATGATTCGAATTAGTGATTTAATTTGAGTTAATATGATTTTACTTAGAATTTGAGTTAGTGATTTGAATTATTATCCAAATTGATGTTTGGATGTGTATTTAGGTTTTAATTTGAATATAGAATAAAATTGAAATTTGTGTTTAGAGAGATAGTGAAAATATTTTTTGATTAATCAAAAAATCTAATAAAATCTTAATGTTAATGATCTTAAAAAATATGCAATATGGATCTTAATTTATTCCTCTCTTTACTAGGAACACAATGAAAATAGAATCATTTCAATTGGATACCAAATGAAGAAGTTATGATTTGTTTTTTGCAAATATAGGAGAGAGAATTTTAGTTTTTACTATAGCAGACATATCCGAGTATCAAAGTTTAAGGAGGATTAGGAGTCCATTTGTTTTAAGTATTATTTAGACTCAAATGACTCAAATTTGGATTTGAGTATTAAGAATCCTTTGGATACGTGTTTGTTTCCCTGAAAATTCGAATCCTTTGAGTATCAAAAATTGAAGTTTTCAAAGTTCTCATTATCCTCTAAACTTTTGATCCTTGGATATCTTTGCTACAGTAAAAACTAAAATTCCCTTTCCTGTATTTGAGGAAAAAATCATAACTTCTTCATTTGATATCCAATTAAAATTATTCTTTTTTCATTGTGTTCCTAGTGAAGAGAGGAATAGATTAAGATTCATATTGCATATTTTTTAGGATCATTAATATTAAGATTTTATTAGGTTTGTTAATAAATTAAAAACTATTTCCACTACCTTTTCAAACACAAATTTCAATTTTATTCGATACTTAGATTAAAACCTAAATGCATATCCAAACACAAATTCAGATAACAATTTAAATTACTAACTCAAATTCTAACTTAAATCGCACTAACTTAAATCAAATCACTAATTCTAATCCATTTACCAAACGAACCCTAGAACTCTAAAAAACTTAGATTCTTGATACTCAAAGGATTCGGATTTTAGGGGAAACAACGTGTATCCAAAGGATTCTTGATATTCAAATCCAAATTTGATTTCATTAAGTCTAAATAATACTCGAAACAAATAGACTCTAAGATCTATATTGTATATTTTTTAAGATCATTAACATTAAGATTTTCTTAGTTTTGTTGATAAATTAAAAACTATTTTCACTATCTCTCCAAATATAAATTCAAATTTCATTCTATACTTAGATTAAAACTTAAATGTACATCCAACATCAATTTGGATAACAATTCAAGTCACTAACTCAAATCCTAATTCAAAACACATTAATTCAAATCAAATCACTAATTTGAATTCATTTACCGCTTAAAAAACTTTGCATTGTGGATGTGCCACTCTCTAAATGGAGGCTACTCTCCATTTCTTTACTGGTTTCACACAAAAATAAGGGAGAAACAATGACTTACAACTGGGAATTTTGCACATTGCCATGTGGCAAGGAATGAATAGGAATCTGGGCTGAGAAAGCTGCGTGGTGAAACAAGACTAGCACATGGGCGAGGTTACATAGGTAAGCTGGTGGAACACGGTGAGCTAATTAGTCGGGGGACCTAAATAGTGCGCCTGCCACGTGGGACACGTGGTGTTGCATTATTAGTTGACGTCTAATAGGGCTTGTCATCCATGCGCCCCTATCGAATTTGCACGGCAAGCGCGTTCTGGAGCATTGATTGAGCTAATCTAATGATTGACGAAGTGGCTATGAAGAAGATTGGCTTCAGGTGGGTGGGCTTTGTTTTAGGTGTGTGAAATTCAAATTTTTACCATATTTTTTATCCTAAATTTTTCCAATTTGATATTTTAGCCTATGCCAATTGCACAAAAGAGGAAAATAAAATAAATAAATAGAAATAATAATAATAATAATAATAATAATAATAATAATAATAATAATAATCAAATTCAATTAAAATAAAATAAAATAAAAACAAATTTACAAACATGATTTCTAAAGTTAAATAACTTCTAAAAATTAAAATCAAATTTCCCAAAAATTCAAATGACTAAAATGTCACATGCAAACAGATAAGAATCCAAGTAAATCACCAAAATAGAACTTTTTCAAATGAGTAATCATAATAATTATTCATTAGGCACTTTGCGTCATCGAAAATTTCCTAGTCTATCTACTGTAATTAAAGTCGTTAGGTCATAATAACTTCCATAAGCATAAATATCACACTGAAATTTTCACATAAAATATGCTTCTAAGTCATAATTTCATTCATGTAACGCATAAAATCGTCAAACGTTATATAACGTCGTTAAAGAAACGGCGGTTGTTATATAAACTATATTCCTATAATTACTAATTAATTAGAATTCATTAGGTTTTTGGATTTGATTAATGGCCACATAATCATAATGGATATATTCTTATCCCACTAAGACTACGTTAATCTACGATTGGCCTAGCGCATAAATCCCCCTCCAAGTAGCAATTCACAGCTTCCTAACCGACTAATTGGTGATCAATCAACTAGAAGCATTAACAACACATAGAATAATTATTCAACATAAATTAGACAACCACAATTAACTTGAGTAAATGGAAAAAATCAAAGGAACATGAATAAGCTAAATTGAAATCCCTAGAACACTCACAATCGAGCCATAAACAAAATAAAAATAAAAATAAAAATAAAAATAAAAGTGAACATAAATGACTCCAATATTCAAGCATTTTTAGAATATACAAAAATAATAAAAATAAAGATGGGAAAGAAATCATCCAAGTAGAGGTGTCACAGTCTCTAAAAACTCTTCCTCAAATCTTCTTCTTCCTCCTCTTTGAAGCTCTAAAATACTCTTTAATGGTGTGTCAAAAGAAAAATAAAATCTAAAACTAAAATCAAAATAAATAAAATAAAGTTCTAAAACTAAAATAAAAACTAAACTAATAATTTATTATTTTTTTATGTTTCTTCTTTTCTGTCCTTGGGAATCTACTCCCAAAACACCAAAAGAAATGGAGTCTTAGAAAACTCAGCATTGTAACCGTGCTGCTCTCTAAATAAAGGTTGCTCTCCATTACTTGTTCAACACAAAAATGAGGGAGAAATAATGGCTTGCAATTGGGAATTATGTGCATTTTAACATGGTGAGGAATGAATGGGAATCTGGGTTGAGAAAACCGTGTGGCAAAATAGGACTAGAGCATAGGCGAGGATGCAAGAGTGAGCTGGTGGAACACGTAGCAGCAAATTAGTTGGGGGCCTTTGATATGTGGAATTGTCTCACGCCATATGTACCTAGATTATGAGGGAGACATGGTCTAAACCCGGTGAAAAAAGAAAAATTTAAAATTGCATGAATAAAAAAGGAGTGTTGTTATGCATAACTTTATTAGAATGAAAAAGAACATTATAACAACTCAGTTGTTCAATTCAAATGATGCTTTTCTATCCGGTTTATTTTATTGTTCTTTCCTGCTCTTGAATGAGAAGTGGGTAGTGTGCCTGCCAAGAGGACACGTGGCACTGCAATATTGGGTGACGCCTGATGTGGCCTGCCATCCACGCGAATTTATTGGGTTTGTATAGCACGCGCGCTCTGGAGCATTGATTGAGCTGATCTAACAACCAAGGGAAGTGCCTATGAAGAAGATCGGCTTCGCATGAGTGGGCTTTGTTTTGGGTGTGTGAAATTTGAATTCTTACTATAGTTTTTCTCCCAAATTTCTCCAAATTGATATTTTAGCCCATGCCACCTACAAAAAAAAAAAAAGAAAATAAATAGATAAATACAAGGTAAATAATAATAATAATAATAATCAAATTCAATTAAAATTAAATAAAATAATACAAAAACAAATTAACAAAATTGAAAATAAAATGTAAAACATAAAATAAATATAATTAAACAAAACTGAGTAAAAATATTGCTCACATAGCAAAAATATATGCATTTAAGATCATAAATAGCTCTATTTTTGTAGAGATCACACCCTCAAACTTACTGATTTGCTTGTCCTTAAGAAAAAAAGAAAAGAAAGAAAAATAAAATAAAAATAAACTAGAGGCAAATTGTGCAAAAATGATGATAATCCCAAATTTCTCAATGGTTTGCTAAAGAGCATAACTTAAAGAAAAATTCAAACATTGCCCAAGCATTGTAATTGATCCTAGAGTGTGTGATATTCTAATTGGATTTTTCAAGTGTGATGTGTAGCTTTTTCACTTTTTGTTGTATGCAATTTGGATAGGTTTATGCAAATATGAAATTAACAACAAACTCGAACAAGTCCCATAGGTTTGCTTTACATATCTCTCTCCCATACCACACCAAGAATCTTAGGACTTCACTAGCTTATAATGTAAGGCTTAGGTAAAGGTAGGATGAAGGAGAATTTGTGGCCCAAAACACCCTAAGCACATTAATCACTCTCTGACCCTTCTAGAGCTCAATTCTTCACTTTCAAGTAACACCTCTAAACTTAAATTGAACTCTCTTTTGTCATCTCTTTATTCTGCTTCTTTATTTGGGTTTTTTTATTTTTACTACAATACCCCCAAACTTGTTTCTTTTTTTCTTTTTATGAACTAAGGGTGCAGCACCTTTTAATTTTCACTTTTTTTTTGTTTTTTTATTACAAACATAAAAACATAACACAAAAAGAATACTTTTTAAACTCCATTCCTCTCATAACTTAGCATAGCTCTAAAATAATTCCTAGAAAGATTGATATGCTTAGAATAGGATAAAGGATGTTTAGTGGCTAGGCTAAAAATGTGGCTAACAAAGGAAGGATACATTAACCTCAATGGGGTATACTAGGGGCAACAATATGTCTTGGTAGGCATAAAAACACTCAAACGGTCCAAAGATAGCCTAAGTGATTTCCTTAATAAGGTAAGGCCTAGGATTTTTTCTCTAGAGAAAATCAAACAAATTCTAGGACTGGGGAGATCTTGAAAATTACATATCACATGAGAATTATCCAAAATACATATAACTCAAAGATCAAGGCATAATGCTTAAAATGAAACAATTGCAATTGAAATAAACAAACTAAAGAACTAAGAATATCCACACTTTTCCACAAGCAATGCATGATTTCCAACCATAATTCTCATCATTAGTTTGGGAGAAATCACCAAAGAAAGGACAAAATCTCTAATTATTCAATTTTTTTTAATTCTCAATTTTTTAAAAAAACATAAACAAAAAAATTTCATCCCCTCTATAAACTCAATATGTACAAAATCCTTGAAGTGTAAGAAGCATGAAAAAATAGAAAAGTTTGAAGAAAACTTCCCTCGTTGATGCTCGTTAGTGCTTAGGCATGATTTGATATCCTTAAAGCTCATAGGCACCTCCTGTGTCCCCGACTCCATTTTTGGCTCTATCACTTGCTCCTACAAAAGAAAGAAAGAAAAAGAAAATAAAAGATTCCAAAACTTGAAAACAAAACTTAAAATTTAAAGCAAAAGAAAACGTTAAATTTAAAGCAAAAGAAAAAGTTTAGAGAACTTGGGTTGTCTCCCAAGAAGTGCTTAATTTAAAGTTGTCGGCTTGACTTTTGGAGAAGCGCTCATCTAAGAGTAGCTTCTGCCTATAGTCATTATCATATAACACCACATGTGGGTCTTGGTTGCAAATGCCCTCAAGCTTGGCAAGATGTGGAACTTCTCGGCACATGCCACCAACAAGATTAGGCTTTGAAAAATAGTAGGCTTGATCAGAGAACTTTATTTTTAGCTCGAGCTTGAAAAAAGTGTAATATGGTGATGGTGGTGACAATGGCCAAAACAGATCGGTTGGTGGTGTATGCATTAGCGCCATTGATGGCCTCAAATCAATGATCTCATGACTTTCCACAACCTCCAACGACTCCTTTACTTCCTTCTTCTGTAGGTATTCCTCTAATATCCCTTCTAAGTGTTCTACATTCTCTACTTGACAATCTATTACTATGCTTGTGATTTGATCTTCATGGAACTCATGATAATGTAAAGACATGTATTGATTTGGCAAGTGTAAATCGATGATCAAGCGGGATTTCAACCTAGCGAATGTTTGAGCTAAAACATCATCTAAGTGTTCTTGTTCTTCATTCCAAGCAATTATTTCCTCTACATGGTCGAATTCCCAAAATGACTCCACATGATTCAAATTACTCTCCTAACCTTGGTCGCTTGAGTAATCCAAATAGCAATCATTATCACACCACACCAAATCCTCCATCAATTGACGATCAATACAAGGATTAGATTTTTCCTCTTCTTTCTCTAGGAGGTCTTCTAAAATTATGTTCCTAAAAAGCTCCAATTGTTCATCAAGATATTGCCTAAAGTCAATGACTTGAAGATTTTCCTCAACAGTGGCCTTCAATTGATCCAAAACAATTTCTAAGGGTGTCTTCATTGGCCCATTATTTTTGGGTGGCTACTACACAAAGAGTTTTGGCAATGTTCTTCAAAGGCCTCCATATCCTCTAATAGGTAATAGGCCTCATCATAGGTTCTTGCAAAGAAAGAATTGCCAGCGACAAAGGCCCCATGGTCCACCCAATGTCTAGTTTCATCATATAATCTACTACAGAATATTTGGAGAAAATACTACTTTGAGAAATTATGAATGGGAAACCTTCTTAACTAATCTTTGAATCACTCCCAAGCCACATTGAATGTTCCATGTCATGTTGGCAAAATGTGGAGATAGCAAGATTTATCTCTGATATATTCATCTTTTTTTTTTATATACAAAAACAACAAGACTAGAAATAAAATCAAATTAAAACAAAAGAAAACAAATGGAGAAACTAAAATTTAAATTAATACTAAAGCTAATTAGTATCAATATTAACCAAAAGTAAACAAAACAATCCCCAGCAATAGTGCCAAAAACTTGTTCGATTGGATCCACAAGTGCACGAAATCATACAAGTAATAAAGTGTACCAAGAGTATAGATATCGTTCCCACAAAGATTGTGTTTAATCTTCGTTAATTACCAAAATTAGATTAGCTTTATGATTATTTGAATAATCGACTAAAAATAAAATAAAAAGTAAAACTAAAACTAAAACTAAATTAACAAAATTTAAATAAACTAAATGAAACCAATAAAATAAAATAAAATGAAAGAAAATGCTACAAGGATTCAATATCACCTAATCTTGTCACTAAGCATCTATTGATCGCCTTAATCATGATGTCTAGTTGAATAAAAGTTGAAATCTCCTAAACTCTTTAAAAGCCCCTCCCAATAGTCAAACTGGAAATATCCTATGTTAACTAATAAAATATATTCCTATGTTTACTAATTAATTGGAATTCATGAGGTACCTAGATTTCGTTAATGGCTACATAATTATAGTAGGTATATTCCTATCTTGCTAAGACAACATTACTCTATCAATGGTCTAGCACATAAATCCTTTTTGATAGCAATTTACGGCTTCCTAATCGACTAATTGGTGATCAATCAACTAGAAGCATTAAGACCAGATAGAATAATTTTTCAACATAAATTAGACAATCACAATTAATTTGAGTAAATGGAAAGTCAAAGAAACATGAATAAACTAAATTGAAATTCCTAGAGTTATCAAAGACATAAATAACTCTATTTTTATAAAGTTATCATGAAGCCAACGGCCAAAAAAAAAAAGTGATTAGGTTAACATTATAAGCATATATGTATATATATATATATATATATATATATATATATATATAGACTTGGAGTTTCCCCTTTTTCTTTCTTTTTGGGTAACCAATGGGACCTTTCATAAAGTTGCGGTAATAGTGTCATAGTTTATGACATCCTATATATGTAATGTATGGTATAACGTAATATATATATATATATAACTTTTGTTTCTCTTTAAAACAACAGCAACTTTTTTTCCAAATCTATACATTATATATACCGTACAATATATATTATATAACTCCAAGCATCATATACACAATACATGTATATGTTTTTTTAGCATTCAAGAGAATCTTGACAACTTTTGTTGCCCAAAAACAAAAATTTGCTTATTAGAGTGACCTTTTGGTATGATAAATGCTCTTGCAGTTTTTATGGATCTGATGAATTAAGGGTTCAAAGATTTCCTAGATAACTTTGTCATAGTATTTATCGATGACAACCGTGTTTATTCGAAGAGCTATGAAGAGCATTCTAAGCACTTGAGAATTATGCTAGAGATCCTAAAAAGACATAAGTTGTACACAAAGTTCTCTAATTGTGAGAGTTTTGGTTCGACCATATATCCTTTTTAGGGCATGTCGTATCAAAGGATGGAATAATAATGGATCGTACTAAGGTTGAGGCTGTTCTTAACTAGAAGCAACCTAAGAATGCAAGTGAGATAGTTGGGATTGGCTAGTAATTATCAGAAGTTTGTGGTGGATTTCTTTAAGATAGCATCGGTCTCACTAATTTGACTAGCAATAGGAAAAAGTTTAAATGGATCGAAGAGTGCGAGAAAAGCTTCCATGAATTAAAGAGAATGTTGCCTTCAACTTTAGTCTTGGCAATTCTAGAAGGAAGCGAATGTTTTGTTATTTATAGTGATGCTTCTAAAATGGGCCTCAATGAAGTGTTGATGCAGAATGATAGGATGATTGCTTATACCTTAAGAAGTTAAAGGGTTACAAGAAGAATTACCCTACTCATGACCTTGAGTTGGCAACTGTAGTTTTTGCTTTGAAACTTTGAAGGCACTACTTGTACAAAGTTCAATATAAGATCTACACTAACAATTAGAGTTTGAAGTGCTATTTCAACCAAAAAGACCTAAATATGAGGCAACAAAGATGGTTAAAGCTGGTGAAGGATTATGATGGTAAAATCCTTTACCATTCAGGAAAGGCAAAACAGGTGGCTGATGAGTTAAGTAGGAAAACTTCTACAAAGTTGATGTCATTGTAAGTGATGTCCCAGCCTTTAAAGAAAAAAATTTTGGACTTCAGTTTAGAGCTTATAGCGGGACAACTTTCAACATTGACTCTCTCCATCACTATCTGATGAGATTCGAGGTAGATTAGACAAAGATGCAACCTAGCTAGGATCAAGCAAGAAATCGAGGATGAAAGATACGGGGAGTTCTGTGTTGCTAATGATGGTACTTTATATCTTAAGAACCGCTTATGGTTCCCATTGTTAATGGCTTAAGGGAAAGGATCCTAGCATAAATCCATAATACTCCTTGTTCGATCCATCCAGGTACAACAAAGATGTATAACGACTTAAGGGACTACTTTTGATGATTCGAAATGAGGCATGATGTTGCCACATATGTAAATAGATGCTTGACTTGTTAGCGAGTCAAGGCTAAATACCAAAGGCTAGGAGGTGATTTGCAGTCAATACAGAGAGTTAAGTGGAAATGGGAAGAGATTGAGAGGGATTTCATCATAGGTTTGCCAAGGGCTGCAAATGGGTATGATGTGATTTGGTTTGTTATTGACCCATTCACAAAGACGACATACTTCCTTCCCATTAAGATCACATACTCTATGGAGTGATTGCGGACCTTTATGTCAAGGAGTAGTGAGGCTTTATGGTATTCCTAAGTCTATCATCTCCAATCATAATGGCAGTTCACATCTCATTTTTGGAAAGGCATGTAGACTACGATGGGTACTAAGTTGCACTTCAACATAGCTTTTCACCTTTGGACTAATGGCCAGACAAAGAGAACATATTTGATTTTAGAGGATATGCTCTGTGCTTGTACCTTTGACTATAAGACAAGGTAATGTAAGATGCTATCATTTGCAAAATTTGCTTATAACAACAGCTATCAGGCGACAATTGGAATGGCATCTTATGAGGCTTAATATGGGTGAAAGTGTAGATCGCCTATTTGTTGGCATGAAGCTAGGGAAAAGAAGATGATGGAAAGTAAGGATAGCGAAAAGACGGATTTTGTCAATGCGATGTCTAAGATAGTAAAGTTGATGCAAAAAAGAATTGAGATAGCTCAGAGTCGACAAAAGAGCTATGCCAACAAAAAAAAAGGCCCTTAGAATTCATTGTAGGCGATTCTATGTTCTTCAAGGTTGCACCGATGAAGGGTGTCATGAGGTTTGAGAAGAAGGGCAAGTTGAGCTCAAGGTTCATTGGACCATATAAAATTATAAAGCAAATTGGAAAGGTAGCTTATCAGTTAAAATGGCCACCGAACCTGTCATCTATTCACAATATTTTTCATGTGTCGATGCTTAAAAAGTATGTCCTGGATCCTATGCATGTGATCAAGCCATAAGTGATTGAGATATGAAGAGACCTCAACTATCAAGAAAAGCATGTCGAGATTTTAGATAAAAAAACTAAGACTTCGAGGAATATAATTCCTTTGGTCAAAGTTTTGTGGCAAAATCATCAAGTAGATGAGGCTAGGTGGGAATGCAAGGATGAAATGAAGACCAAGTTTCCACAATTGTTTTGAGTTTCGAGGACGAACTCCTATAACGTGGGGAGAGTTATGATGCATGCCATTTTTCTTTAACATTTAAATAAGGAAATTAACAGGTAGCATGATAATAGTTTTTGTCTCATGAAATGTAAGTTAAGTAAATAACATTTTAATTTAGTAATATCATAGGTGACGACCACGAGAAATCGATGTGCTCAGAATGTTCATGTCAAAAGAATGATGATAAGCATGATAAGTTTAATTTTTATAAATATCATTGTAAGCCTTAGAGTTATGTTTTTATGATAATATTAATTTTTTTACATCTATTTTTCTTGTTTATTAAACACTTATGAGGTCACAATAATTATGGGTGCATACATGGTTTATAGATGGTCCAATAAAAGGCTCTAAGAATATAAGTCATCAAAGTAAATTGCGTATGTTGATAACATTTTTATAGTTTTAAATTTATAATTTACAAATTTGTTGTTGACCTCTTTATTAGAAATTTATTTATTGACTAAAATAGGTATAATTTTACTAATTGACACCTCTGTATACATATTAATCTTTAAGATATATAAGGTCATGTTGACTTTTTACAACATTTAATAGTTTAAAATTTATAATTTATAGATTTATTGTTGACATTTTTATTAGATAATTATTAATTGAATATAATAGATAAATTTTATTGATTGACACTTTTTTATACACATTAAATCTATAAGAAATATAAGGTCATGTTGACTTTTGTACATTTATGTTGTATAAATGTCTAAAAAGTGAACACGATCTTATATATTCAACCTAAATGTATAAAAGTTCAACATGACCTCATATTTCTTAAAGAATTAATACACATAGAGAAGTGTCAATCAGTAACATTATACCTATGCTATTCAATTAATAATTATCTAATAAAGAGGCCAACAACAAATCCGTAAATTATAAATTTAAAACTATTAAAGTGTTATCAATATACATAATTTACTTTGAGCACTTACATTGTTAGAGCCTTTTATTGGACCATATATAAACTATGTTTGTGCCTATAATTATGGTGACCTTATAAAAGTTACAAAAGCAAGAGAAATATATGCAATATAATTAATATTATCATAAAAACATAACTCTAAGGCATGTAATGATATTTATAGAAATTAAAACTTATCATCATTCTTTTGACTTGAACATTCCAAGTACATTGATCCTTTATGGCCGTCAGCTACGACATTATGAAATAAAAATGTTTGTAACTTAACTTACCATTTCATAAAATAGAAATTATTATCATGTTAAGTGTTAATTTCCCCATTTAAACGTTAAAGAAAAATGGCAAGTGCTACAAGGTGGCATGCCACATAGGGATCCAAAAAGTGGAGGTTTGTCTTATCATTTTGGGCATAGATTAGATCTTGAAATTTGGTCCCCTTTTGACTTGCTTTGGTAAAAAAGGTGGCTTGCCCCTTATGGCAGGAGGTCAAATGGCCTTGTGGCTGGACTTCCTCGGGCGGACTGCTAAGCTAATCGGGCAGGTGGACTGGCAAACTGACATGTTAGGTGAGTCAAATGAGCTTTTCCTACTAGTGGGCTGGGGTCTTCAAATGGGTTTTATGGCTATGTTTTACTCTAAATTTTTCCACACTTGCTTTATTCTAATCCCAACCTCCCATGTAAGTTCAAAGTCTAGTTGGACCAAATAAAATGAACTATTCATATTTATTGGCCTTTCAAACCGTAGCTTACTTAAAGAACCCTTTCTCGTGACTTAGGTCCATGTATCTTATCCTGGGCTATGTCATGAGACATAAGTTGGGCTAAAAAATAAAAAATAAAATTATACTAAATAGCAGATTTTATCAACTGGTGAGTAAATCACGTCATATACTTTGAAAAAGTAATAAAAAAAATTCAGATTCACCATTTTACTAATGCAAAAACCCAGTACCCCTCAAAACAAATCATCTCTCTTCCCCCATATCTTTTTCTCTCTGTTTCCTCGTGCCTCTCTCTCCTTTATCTCTCTCTCTCTCCTCCCTCTCTTTTTTCTGATTTGATTTCCCCATCCAACTTGCTCATCGGTGTCGCCATGTTTAGAGCTCGGCGACCAAGACGGAGCCGTAATTGGAGCCGCTCATTGATCATTCCTCTCTCTTTCCCCTTATTCTCCTTCCTCTAATTCTCCTCGGATTTGGTTTTCCTATCCGACTTGCTCGCTGGTGCTGCCACGTCCAAAGCTCCGCGACGAAGACAGAGTCGCGATCAGATTCGCATGTCAAGTCGCAATCAGAATCAAGTTATGTTGCATCGTACACCAAAGTAGTATGGTCGATCTTCCTCATCTCACGAATATCGGCATGTTGCTGTTGCTGTTGCTAACGCAGGACTAGAGATTGCAAGACAAATGCGCGACAGAGATCTCAATTGTTTTGGTAATCGGTGATTGTGAATTCATTTGGTGTTAAAACCAATATCAAACCTTAATCAGACATTCGTTATTTTTTTACAATGATCTGTTTGGTATTTTGGTTTTTTTTTTTTTTATGCAGTTTTGAGACCTCCGTTGTTGAATAATGGAAAATCAATGTATTTATTTTTTTCCAAGTATATTTAGCTCTGTTGCGACATTGTTCCAGAGAACTCACGTGAATATGTATATATTTATATATTTGTAACTATAGTGAGATTTTTTTTTTTTGTTTAGTAACATTGCGTTGATTTTCTATGGTTTTGCATTTGTGTTCGGCTGGGGAGAAAATAAGGGAAAATGATTTCTGTACTTGATTGATTTTTGCATGTTTTTGTCAAAATTTTTGTATTTTCAATGTAATATAGTATTTCAAATGAAATACTGTATTTTACCACTACTGGTGGTCCAGCAAAGTTGTTGCTGAATTTTTATATTTATACGGTAATACGGTATTTCAAGTGTAACACTATATTTTTTAGTCAGTGACGGTCCGATAAAATCATTAGTGAGTTTTTGTATTTACATGACAATACACTATTTCAAGTGAAATACTGTATTTTTCTATCACCGATGATTTGTCGAAGCGCCGGTGAATTTTTATATTATATAGTAAATATAGTATTTCTTGGTAAATATTGTATTTCCCAGCTGTCGATAATTCGGCAAAGTTTGTAGATGAATTTTTATATTTACACGGTAATACAATATTTTAAGTGAAATATTATATTTCTCGGCCTCTAAAGGTGCGGCGAAGTCATGGATGAATTTTTCTATTTATACGATAATATAATATTTCAAATGAAATATTATATTTACCTGTCGTTGACGGTCTGGCGAAGTCGTCAGTGAATTTTTATATTACACGGTAAATACAGTATGTCTAGGTAAATATTATATTTCTTGGCTGCCAGAGGTATAGCAAAGTTGTCGGTGAATTTTTGTATGTATACGGTAATATTGCATTTCAAGTGAAAGATTGTATTTTCCGCCTATAGGAGGTCCAGCGGAGTCATCAGTGAATTTTTGTTTTTATACGGTAAATATAATATTTCTCGTTAAATATTGTATATCTTAGCCACCAACGGTTATGCGAAGTCACTAGTGAATTTTTGTTTTTACATGTAAATATTGTATTTATCGGTGAATATTGTATTTAGACAACCAATGGCGGTGTCGACAAGAAAGGAAAGTGAGAGATATATAGGATAAAGATGTAAGGGTATTTTAGGGTTTTTGTTCTCAATTCCTTATGAAATATTAACTCAATTTCTCATGCTATATATTACATATTTTGAAACTATATGACATTATTCATTAAGGTTACCTTAATATACTATTTCATTCTTTCTTCCAATAAAAATATATATCAACACTAACTAACATTCTTTTTTTAAATTTTTCAATCATTGGCATCTAGAATATATGTTTTCCAATAAGTATTCCCAGAATTATTAAAAAATAAATGAATACCAAGTAGGGCTGGCAGCAATTCGTGTTTACGTGTCGTATTCGTGTCAACACGTTTATAACACGACACGATTAACCTAAACACGAACACGATTAATAATCGTGCTTCAAATACAAACACGAACAACACACGCTTAAAACACGTGTAACACAATATAACACGATTAAAAAATTTATTATATAAATTTTTATTAGATAAATTTTTTTTTTTAATTTTGACTGACAAAATTTTAAAAATTAAATTTTTTTACTGTATAAATTTTTTTTAAGAAGTCTTTATTGATATCCAAAATATAACAATATTTCATTATTGAATACTTTAAACTGTATTTCCTTTCAATCTTTAAACAAGATTGGACAAAAATTAATTACAATGCCAACACTTGAAACACAAGGGATGCCCATGCTTACAAAAGAAGGTGAATGGCTAGTATTTATATTGAGAAAAATGGAAGAAAGTCTCTATTTGCTTCCGATGTGGGATTCTTTAACCATGACCTTAAAACTATAATAAATATATTAGAAGTCATCTTTTAACAAAAAAAACTCAATCCACCTGGGTGGCAAGCTGACGGCTTTCTCAACCTAACCTCCAAATCCTAAAATTTTTTTATTTTAAGTTTAAACGTGCTATTAACGTGTTAAAGTGTGTTAAACATGTTAACACGAATCCAACACATTTATTTTCGTATTATTCGTATCAACCCATTTATGACCCAATTAATATTCATGCGGTTCAAACCTATTTATTTCGTGTCATTTTTGTCTCGTGTCATCGTGTCGTGTCTGAAATTGTCGACTCTAATACCAAGTCATCAATGAATTTTTTGTTAACATTTAAATAATATTTTCTTCATAGATTACAATTTTTAGCCGTCACTATTATATATTTAATTTTATGCAACTTCATACTTGATGGCATTCTAACAATTAAAAAAATAATATGGTTTTGATTTACTATATTTTTTAACCCATATCATTTCAACGCGATGCCAAAATTAAGAACTTTGTTCTATCCACACGTACTTTTCAACAAAAAATAAAAGAAAAAATTAGACTCCCTGTCCTAGGCTGTCAGTGACAAAAGTGATCTCTTTTTCCTTTTTTTTGTTTTTTGTTTTTTTGAACGTAACGAATCTATTTTTGTTTAAAAAAACAAACTTAGGGAAAAAAAATAAAAAGAAAAACACAGGAAAAAAAGATTTATCACGTGTTTGACAATAGTTTCTATCGCATGATTTTTATCATAACAATAAAAAAATTTACTATAATATAAAGCTTTTACATACTATAATAAAAATAATTTCTACCATCCTCCCAAACACCCTTAATTAGCTCTAATAAAAAGAAGGGGCAAGCCGATGGACATGGAATCTCTCACTACCTACCAATGAGATTTTACGCTTCCCAAGTAGTTAGCAACTTCCCGAAGCAACCAATGGTAAAGACTTCTCCTGGAACGATATTTGTTTTTCCCTTTTAGTTTATCCTAAAATAGCCTCTTCGTTTTTTCTTTTGGCTATAGCTTTGATATTCCACTCATTTAAGAAGAATCATTCTCAAATGCCACTTTTTTTTTTTCGATTTCTTTTCCTTCTTTCCTTCTTCCTCTCTCCTTATAGAGAGAGAAGACAATGAAAAATTGTTATTGTGAGATCTACACATTCACTCCATCAAATCCACACTGCTTGTTAGTAAGAGACTGTTTCCTTGGACTCATCACTATAGCACAATCCACTGAGACCTGCCCACCCAAAATCAACAGCTTAATTAGCCAAAAGAAAAATAAAAAGGCTTGGAAGTACAAAGAAGACACAAACAGAAAGGACAGAAATAAAATGGAAATTACCAGACAAATTCATAGGACAGATAACAGCCATTATTTATTTATTTGTTTCTGAAAAGTAAAGAAAACAGCAAAAAGCTTGACGGGGAAACTAAAAAACTCGGAAGAAAAATATAAACCGTGGCAATATTATATTTATCTTTAATTTTCTTCATTACTTGGAAAGTGGACCAAAGAGCAGCCCCTTTTTCCATGCAAGTACAAAGTTGAAAAAGACATGCTAATTAAATATATCAGATCTAGACCTTCCTTATAAATACAGTTCGCATTCGCATTACGTAACATATTGTATATACATGAATTGATACGAAGAATATACCATATTATTTCCGTTGGGTTGTCCGCCCCATTTGTGGGCTGGACCAATAACTTAGGCAAGGCCCAAGGTTTCATAAAGTCAATAAAAATCTTACAAAGCAATGCATGTCACCAGCCAAAAAAGGGGCAGCCAAGTGATGAAACCAGCGAACTAGAAAAGAAAAAGGGTGAGAAAAGAGGGAAAGAGAATGGAGAGAAAAAAGGATAGGGGTTTTTAAACTTGTGCAAGACAATTAAGTGGCAAAATGGTGTCAAATTGTGCTCAAATTCCACAGGATGAATCCTTTCAATAAGCTTTTTACATCTACCAATGTTGACTATCAATTTGACCTCTTTAAAGTGTCTCTACAAGATACCCATTTGGTGAGACCTATGACTTTTCTTTGCTGCTAGTTGTTGTAATCCATCTTCTATGATGATGAGAACTATTGTTGAACCAAGAATAGTGTTTTTCTTGATATTGTGAGGCTCTAATTTGTGTCTAAAGAAGAGCATTGTAATCCCATTGTTGATATGGTGAAAGTTTTAGGTGGCCTACAAGTCCCGTGGTTTTTACTCTCAATTTGAGGTTTTTATGCAAAAATTGGTGTCTCCTATTGTGGTTGATTTTACTCTCTTATTGCATGTGCTTTGGCCGTTATTTTGATGTTGTTGGCTTTGTTGTATTCTTTTGAGATCCTATTTTAGCACACAAAAAAGAAAAATATTTTATTCCGCAGCTGTTATTAATAATAGTTTTTTTCCAACAATTTCTTCGTGTATAAGCATGCACAAATGTTAAAAAAAAAGAAAAGAAAAAGAAGTCCGAGAAAAAGCATGCTGAGCTAGAGGAAAGCTTGGATCCTCCATTTGACCTAGCAAGAAGACTTGCCACTCACACCAAACCCTACACAACACTAGAAAAGCCTACCAAAGGACGAGATATTTAATTACACTAATTAAACAGATAACAGGGAAAATAATGAAGGGTCATTTATCTTATATTTATTTGTTTCAAAAAAAAAATCTTCTATATCGTTATTCACAGCATAATTATTCGCAGAAAAAGGGATTTTTTTGCGCGTTGCAATAGAAGAATTTTTCTTCACCAGTCGTACATCACAGTTGAAATTTGGGGACCCATTTTGGGTTAGACCAACGTGGAGCCCACATGCAATGGAGACACGTGCCCAAGCATATTCAAGAATCAACACTTTTCCCCACTTTAACTTTAGGTGGGAAGAAAATAGCAGAAGATCCCCCAAAAAAAATTTGAGAACGAGAAATTCCAACCACTACAACCCCAAAGTTTTAACTACTATAGCATAAAACTCTAACATGCTATAATATTTAAGTTCTAATTGTAAGTTCTAGTTTGATTCTTAAATATTCTCAAAAAATTTAACGCTTGTCAACATTATTGTCCTTAACTATATTCTAAATATTTCAGGTGTTTAAGAACATAGTTGAAACTATTAAATATAATTTTAACTAATTTTTACTACAACGTTTTCTCTCAAAAATTTTGAATCAAAAATTGGTTGAAATTACATTTTGAAATTTCAACTTTGTTCCTAAACGCCTTTTAGAATTTTAAACAAGTCTTAGCCCAAAACTTTGAGTGTGTTTAATTTGTTGGTTCACATGAGTTTGTACTTATAAGCTTGGGTTAAATGGGCGTTTTGAATGTGTAGTTGGCTAAGATAGTTTTGAACATGATATGATGTTTTCAACCTATCCAAAACCCAACTTTTAAAACTTATCCTTCTTAAATTCACATGAATTTAAGCCTATTTTCAGCACTAAAACCATGCCTTTATTTTTAATTCTCACACTATTTAAATGCCGATTTTTTGATGTGATGTTTTATTTCAAATGAACTTTCTATTTTCAAATGTCAATTTAGATTACAGTTTAAATCATATAGATTTAGAAATTTTAGTTCAAATCAAAATGGTTCAAATTACATAAAATCCATCCCGCATACCAAACAGGGCCCTTGTATCTATTTTTCCTTTTTTACCATAAATATACATCTAATATGTAGAATCTGTATAAGTTGTAACGAACTACCTTTAGAGAAAAAAAAAAAGTCAGTAAGAAGGAGAGAGAGACATTTATGGCAGTAAAATATCTTTTTATGGTAAAAAATAGAGCAAAATTATAGAGCGCTTATGGATCTATATGATATGAAATTTAAAAATGAAGCCATCTTTTATTAGTTGCGATGCTTAACATGCTTGGTGTCTTGAAACATTTTTCTAAAAAGATTAGCAAAACCATCATTAGTCCCAAACTACCTAACATAGAAACAAAAACAAAAACAAAAACAAAAACAAAAATAAAAATAAGAATAATAAAAGAGAGAGAAGAAACACTCAGAAACAAATGGGGTTAAAGTTGGAATGAGCCAATTAGGGTTACAAGGTGTGGTGGTTAGCACTTTGGATTTTGAATCCAGTGACCTGGGTTCCACTCCTGGTTATTTTATTTCCTTGTTTATTATTCTACTCTTTTTTTTTCTTTTTTTTTTTCCTTTTTTCAGAATACCAAACGAAGTAAAAACATAACCAAATGGCACAAACTTTCCATACAAAGTGCCCAAATGAGAGTTTTTTTTTAAAAAAAAAAAAAACGCACCGCCTGCCAGTTTCAACCCACAGTCACAACATTCAACCAGATTAAAAAGAACCAAATAAATAAATAAATAAATAAATAAAAACAAGACAAAACAAAGAAAGAAAGGTCCGTCCCATCCAATTGTAAGGCTATTGGTGCCCTTTTACCCTCAAAAGTAGTGTGAAATAAAGCAATTTTTTTGTGCAAAAAAATAATTAAAAAAAAAGGAAATCGTAGACTTTTCTCTGCTGACAACGGCATTAGGTGAATATTTTTTGAGGCGAAATTGGTTCAAAAATTGGGAACCAATATGACTATAGTTTTTCTTAATTTTTGTAAAAATATGGAATATAAATTAAACTATTCAAAAAAACATTGTTGTAGTAGAATTTCAAAGATTTTTAATTTCGGACATTATCAATTACGAAGCGAACAAGGCACAAGGAGTCAAAAAGCAAACAACACACAATGTGTGGCAGTGAAAATATAGAGAACTACAAGGGCACTAGTGCAAGTATTAACTGGTAAATTACATTGATACCTCTTTATATTACTCAAATTACAAAGACACTCTCTAAATTAAATTCAATCACATTGACACCTCCTGATTGTTTAAAAAAATTACAGATAAATCCTCTTGTTAGTTGACCATTAATTTTGTTCAAAATACTAAAAATGCTCCTCCATCAGTTAAAAGAATGTTTTTAATTATTTGTGTAAGAAGAAATGACAATTTTACCTTTTCTCTGACATAAAAATAAGTTCAAACAATTTATATACACTTTCAAAATTATATAGTTCAAAAAAATGTCCATAATTAATTCCCTAGGCATGTAACATCTCAATTCACATTTTAATTCTAATCAAAATCACACATCAAAAACTAAAACAAATTAATTCCTATAATACCAAAACTAATTAATTTCAACAAAAGCATAACTCAAGCATAAGAAAATAACTTATTTTTCATTAAAATTTTAAAATAATAAACAAAAAATAGATTTTTTAAAAATAAAAAATTAACATGTATAAAATTTAAAAAATTATTAAGAAACCAAAAAAAATGAACGCCGTAAATATGATGTCGACAAGGTGGGGGTGCCAAGGAGATGCCTACAGGGTGTTGGGGGAGATGGGCCAAAGAGAGGGCGAGAAGGTGATGGGGAGTGTGGGCTTGTAGCAAAGGGCTACTAGGGGTTGGGGGTTGAGCAATGGGGGCGAGTGGGGATTGGAGGTTGAGTGGCATTTGTAGGTGGGGGTTGGACAAGAGGCTTCACAGACGACAACGAGGGTCGACAGTGACAGCCTTTTGTGGCAGAATGGGCTGGCGACTGTTAGACATGTATGCCCTAATAAGTAAAAATGTAATAAGTTTTTTGAGATATTTTTATCAATAAAGAATTCATTTATTATTTATATACTAAATCTTGTCCTCTTTACGTTCATATTTGTTGAATGCAAGTTAAGCAAACAAAAGTCTAAGACTGTTGGTCTAAACCTTTAAGAATTGGGCATATGATGGACATATTCTGCAAAAGACACGATTCTTAAGATGACGATCTAAATCATAAGATCCAAAATTGAGGGAAAAAAGTTGGGTGTTTTATTCATGTAAAGATTGTTATGTTGTCTATATCCCTATTAGAAGATGGTTTGTCTTAACCATCAAAGGTGGACTCCATGAATAGAAACATTGGCACATTGTCATAGGTGACGATCTGTTGGATCGAGACATAAAGTGAATTGATTTGGATAAATAATTCTGTCTCGGCAAATCGATTCACTTTAGAAAATCATTTGTATTGTATCTTAATCCTAAGATGAATAGTGGGCACGTTACCTTGACTTGTGTCTTTTGATGTACCAAAGGATGACACCCACATTTTTATAGTGGTACGCATGCCGATACGTTGGAGGCATGACTCTTGATAGCTTAGATCTGTTATCCATGGATATAGAATCCATAGCTCCTCTTTAGGAGTAGTAATATCCTCTTATATGTGTTATCTTATAATTGAAAAACTAAAGCACTTAACCATTTGGATACATAAGGGTAACCAAGTGGTATACTGTCTTTGGATGGTAAGTTTTCTGATGGTGAGATAATGGAACGTAAGATAAAAATAATCGAGAATGTAAGACAAAACTTGTCCTTAAGCCGATTATGGATAATCCTATGATGATATGATACACTATGATATGTCATGGAGACTTAGCTATATGGGCTTCGTAATTCTATATAGCTCGAGAGTGTAGCTCCAAGGTTTTAATGGAGTAGTATTGGAGTTAATAATTATGAAATATATATATGAGATATTGGGTTTCATAATTATCAGGAGCTTAAACTATATAGGTCCATCAGATTCCCTTTGCTAACTCACAAAAAACTGTAACAATACGGCATGTTTTTCTAATAATTGGTGACTTATGTCAGATTTATCAAATTGACTAAAATTTAAAAGAATCAAATAATTCATGTCTGTTTATCGGTTGAATTAATTTTGTGACAAATTTAATTCAAGATAAACTTGTTGAATTATTGGGATCAGATAATTCTTGTCTGTTTATCCATTGATTTAATTTTGAATAAATTAAATTAAGATAAACTTGTAGAATTATCAAGAATTTATTTATTTTCCTAAAGATTATCTAGATAAAGTTGTTTTAATTAGATAACTTCTCTATTGAGTTATTTGAATTAAAATTGAGACTTTATCCTATAGAATCTCAGGTGGAGAATAAAAGATTCGTTGAGATTTTTGTCATAGGTTTGGCATGCCCATCCTCTGGTTCGACCTGTCGATAGGTCAAGTTCGACATGCTGGTTAGATAGATCGGCATGCCGATCGCGCAATAAAAAGATCACGTGTTTTCACACGGATTTGATCAAATATTGATCCGAATTTGATTTTGATTCTAATTTTTGAGACCCTATCTAATAAGGACTGACTTTTGGGCCCAGCCTCTATAAAAAGGGAGTAAGTCTCATTATTATGCAGATCAATTGAGAGATTAAGAGTAAAACTCTACTGGTGAGATTCCAAAACTCCCTAAGAGCTCTTGTTCACAAATCACGAACATAAGCTTTAGGTTCTCACAATTAATTGGAAGGAGAGTCGCCTGGTAGAAGAGCTGTACATGTAAGCCCACACTCACTCCAATCATGGATAGAGAATCGCAAAGAAGGCCAGTTGGTTGAGGTCTTTTTAGAACGTTACTTCTCTTCATTGATTGCAGGAGCCTTTTGGCATACAAAAGGTTAGTAAGATCTAGTTAATTTATGCATATAGCGTGTCAAACTTGTGTTTTGAAAAATACTCTGATATAAAAATTTTAAAAATTCTGCTACATACTATGTTTTCCTACAATTGGTATCAAAGCCATAGTTTTTTTTATGTAAATTTACGAGTTTGTGATCATGCTATATGTGTAAATTATGTGATCTTGATTTCTCCTGTGCTTAAATTTAATTTTATAAAGAGTTGGCACTTTAGGTTTCTATATAATCTTATATGTCATCATGGATTATATAGTGAATGCTTATTAATTGATTATGATTGATTAAATTATTATTTAATTATTTATTAATTAATTAATTTATACCGGTTATGGTTCCTTAGAGGTTATAATGTATATATAGGTTTTTCATGTAATTAGATGACAAACTATCATCTCTGTCTAAGAATTATTATTTAATTTTAAATCTTGTAATTAAATAATCATTCGGAGAAGGCGAATCTAGAAGATGGATAATTGCACTCCCAGGTATTTCCTAAGTCTCTAATTTTATGTTTTTGAATTGTTGAAAATAAAATTTATAAATTACATTAAAAATTGTATTTTCTAGAAAGGGTAATTTCTGCTCGGTCGATATGCCGAACCCTCTAGTTCGGTAGGCCGATGATCACAAATCAACAGGCCCAATGTGAGGTTCGACAGGCCATCAGAGGAGCAGAAATTAGGTGGCTTTAGCAACAGGCCAAACTGTCATGACCGGCAGGCCGACCTAAAAAGATCGACAGACTAGAGGGTCATGACTGGCAGGCCGATCTGTATGATTGGTTTGCCGATAGAGAGCTGAAATTTTTTTCTAAAAAAGGTGCAGTTTTTCAATGCAATTTTATTTTTATTTTTGAGACAATTCTGAGAAACATTAAATTTGGATATGATCAAAAATTTGGCGTATTTGATTCATATGAGATTAAAGACTTGAAGATGGGCATTACATGAAGAAGGATACAGCTTGAGGATTCAAGGATGAAGAATCGATAACATGTTTTGATTATTCTCTTGTAATCTTTGTTTTCTATTCTCTAGGGTGGAACCATAATATTACGGTTATTTATTATTATTTTGCTTGTAGCTTTGCTTGTCTGCATTATAATATGATTTGCCATGCATATTGATAACATGCCATAAAGAATAGGGAGTACCACTCAATTAAAATTTGTTCATGCATGTTCTTAAAATAAAACCTTGATTTTAAAAAATTGAGTGGGAGAAGAGATTTTCAAAGAGAGGACCTAAGGCCTCCATCATTGGTCCATAGGAAGAACATGATGGTTTTGACCCCTAAGAAGGGACTTCATCATGTACTAGGTTGGATCTCCAAGAGGATAAGGTATTTTAGCATGATTTATAGTTGCACACTCCTAGGTGGTGATTGTAAATCATGGATAAAATATTGAAACGATGGTTATATACTCATGTTAATTTTATTATTAACCTCCCCTAGGACCTCTGTTAATAAAATTAATGGCCAAAGAAACGATTATTAATATATGCTGAATCATATGGGTTCTAGATGGCATATATTAATCACAAGATGATCCATATTCCTGATTGAATTTGGCATGACTCCCCTAAGAGCTTGTTAAATTTTGAGTTGGGAATTATCGTAGTAAGGATGTGATATTTTCAAGGTTTTGTTACATAAACACATTTGTATGTTTTTGCATGATTGTGTTATCTTACTAAATTATTATGCTATGTTTGCTTCTGTTTAGTATATGATTCTTTATTGTAGATTAAAAATGTCAAAAAATGTTTTATCTTCGATACTTGACAAAAACCAATTAACCGGAGAGAATTACAATGATTGAAAACAGAACCTAAATATCGTCCTTTCCTTTGAGAAACTAAAATTTGTGTTGACAACCCCTTGTCCTCCTAAGCCTACGAGAGATTCCACCAATGATTAATTCCAAGCATATGATAATTGGAAAGATGCAAACGATCAAGGCCGCTGCTATGTTATGGCTAGCATGAACAATGTGTTGTAGGGTCAACATGAGGCTTATGAGACTGCTAAGCAGATGTTGGATAATCTGGAAGACACGTTTGGAAGCCAGGCCCTAACAAAGTAGCAAGGGGCGCTTCAGAAACTCTTAAACTGTAAACAGAGACCGGAAACATCTGTAAAGGAGCACATGATATTGGTCATGGGTTATCTCGCTGAGGCACAAACTAATGGAGCCGACATCAATGCTAAAATTTAGATGACTATAGTCTTTGAGACTCTGTCAAAGGAATTTATTCCATTTAGAGCTACATTTAATTTAAGCAATAGGTGAGATATGACCCTAACAGAGCTGATGAAATAGTTACAAGAGTTTGAACTATTGATCAGTGAGCCTCTTACTGGTGGCGAGGCCGATTTGGCAGCTGCTTTTAGTTCCAATCCCAATTTTGGGAATGGAAAGAAACAACGAACCAAAAACGAGAAGTCTTTTGTTCCTGCTAACAACAAGAGCAAGAAGAAGAAGAAGAAGAACCCAAAGAAGCTAAAGTGCTTCTTCTGTGGAAAGGTCGAGCATATCAAAAAGCATTGTAAGGACTTCATTTCCAAAGGAGGTAGGTGTGATCTTTTATATTTAGAAACTTGTTTGGTTGAGAAATCCGGTAACATTTAGGTCATCGATTCTGATGCAACTAATCATGTTTGTGTTTCTTTATAGGGATTCAAAGAAATGAGAAGTCTGCTTCATGAATACTTCACGCTTCAGATGGGCGATGGATCCTTGGTCTTAATGGAAGCAGTGGAAGACATCCATCTTTATTTTGATAATTATAAGAATATAATTTTACGAGATTGTTTTTATGTTCCTAAATTTAAGAGTAATTTAATTTTTATAACTTGTTTATTTAAAGACCTCTATTTGGTTTCTTTTAATAATAAAGTGATGATTCGTAAAAACAAATCTTTTATCTGTTTTGGATAGATGCAAAATAATCTATATTTTATCAAACCTAAGAAAGACTTACTGCTTAATGTTGAGATGAATGATAATAACTCTAAAAGACTTAAGACTTCTCACTCTAATAAGACTTATCTTTGGCATTTGCGCCTTAGTCATATTAACCTAAATAGGCTTTAAAGGTTGGTAAGGGATGGACCTTTAAGTCACTTAAAGGTTGAATCTATACCTCAATGTAAATCTTGTTTGGAGGATAAAATGACCAAAAGACCATTTAGGTCTAAGGGCAAAAGGGCTCAAGGGGTTCTAGAACTTGTGCATAGTGATGTTTGCGGACCGATGAACATCCACTTTTATTGACGATCACTCAAGATATAGGTATATGTACCTAATGCACCACAAGAGCAAAACTTATGACAAGTTTAGGAAATTTTGGGCTAAAGTGGAAAAGCAATTGGGTAGATCCATAAAGGCACTTCAATCCGATCAAGGTGGAGAGTGCCTTTCTGATGAGTTCTTATGATACTTTTAGAGAATGAGATTTTATCCCATTTGATTGCACCGGACACTCTGCATCAGAATGTCGTGATGAAGAAAAGAAATAAGACTTTTATTAGACATGGTTAGGTCCATGATGAGTTATTCATCATTGCCTTTATGCTTTTGAGAATATGTACTACAAACAACATGTTATTTTTTGAACAATATGCCCTAAAAATCAGTCCCTAATTCCTCACAAGTTATGGATGGGCAAAAAGGCATCCTTAAACCATATTCACATATGGGGATGTCCGGCTCATGTCTTGTTTAAGGATGCGAATAAGTTGAAAGCACATTTAAAAGTTTACGTGTTTGTAAGATATCCAAAATGGACAAAAGGGGGCTATTTCTATGACCCAAAGGAAAATAAATTTGTGGTTTCAACTAATGCAACTTTCCTTGAGGAGAGTTACATGGACGACTTTAAGCCTTGAAGTAAAGTGGTGCTTGAGGAGTTAAGGAGTGATCCAATCACTCCAAAGGTTCCAAATGAAACTGTTCTGATCAGTGTAGAAAGACCAAATGAACCCAAATAACAACCTAAAGGGCTTCGACGTAGTGGGAGGATCGAGCGTCAACCCGAGAGGTATATGTTCAACGGTGAGGCCTTCTTGGCTAAACCAGATGAACATGATAGGGATCCTTACACTTACGCATAGGCTATGGACGATGTTGATTCGAAACTTTGGACAGAAGCCATGAATATAGAGATAAAGTCTATGGAGACTAATCAGGTTTAGGAGCTTTTGGATCTTCCCAAAGGGCTAAAACCCATAGGGTGTAAGTGGATCTACAAGAGGGAAAGAGGAGTGAATGGAAAGGTCGAAACCTTTAAGGCTAGACTGATAGCTAAGGGTTATATGCAAAAGGAAGGAATCGATTACGAGGAAACCTTTTTGCCTGTAGCCATGCTTAAGTCTATCCGGATTCTCTTGTCCATAGCTGTCGCTTTTGACTACAAGATTTGGCAAATGGATGTCAAGATGGCTTTTCTAAATGGCTATCTTGATGAGTCCATTTATATGGAACAACCAGACGATTTCAAGGTCAAGGGTCAGGAGAGTAAGGTTGTAAGCTACTAAAGTCAATTTATGGACTTAAGCAGGCTTCCCGTTCTTGGAACATAAGATTTGATTAGGTAATCAAGACTTATGGGTTCTCACAAAATGTGGATGAGCCATGTCTTTACAAACACATTAAGGATAGGAAGGTGCTTTTTCTACTGCTCTATGTAGATGACATTCTACTAATTGGCAATGACGTTGGGGCGTTGTCATCGATCATATTATGGTTGACCTAGCAGTTTGACATAAAGGACTTAGGTGATGCTAATTTTGTTCTCGGTATCTAGATTTTTTGGGATAGAAAGAACAAAATGATAGCTTTGTCACATGTTGACTACATAGATAAAATTTTTAGGAGTTTTGCAATGTAGGATTCCAAGAAAGGTAGGCAACCATCTAGGTTTGGAATTACTCTTTCTAAGAAAGACTCTCCAAAGTCTAAGGAAGAAAAAGAATACATGAAGAAGTTGCCTTATGCTTCGGCAATAGGTAGTCTCATGTATGCCATGCTTTGCACACTACTGGATATTTGTTATGTGGTCGGGACTATACGTCGATTTCAGGCAGATCTAGGACCAAACCATTGGGTTGCGGTTAAGCATATTTTTAAGTACCTAAGAAGGACTCGATGGTATATGCTTGTGTATTCTAGTGAGGACTTAACTCCTCTAGGATATACTGACTCAGATTTTTAATCCTGTCTGGATTCGAGGAGATCGACTTCTGGGTTTGTGTATACTCTAGGATGCGGTGCTATTAGTTGGAGAAGTGTGAAACAAGATTACACTTTGGATTCAACGATAGAGGCCGAGTATGTGGCAGCTAGTGATGCTTTGAACGAAGCAATGTGGCTTCGTAAGTTTCTTGGGGATCTTAAGGCAGTTCCTGGTATGGATAAAGCGGTCTCACTATACTGTGATAATAATGCGGCGATAGCTAATGCTAAGGAATTAAGATTTCACAAGAAGAGTAAGCATATTGATGGAAGTATTATGTGATAAAGACTTCGTCGAGGGCATGCACGTCATGATTTGTAAAATCATATCAAAGGACAATCTAGCTGATTCATTCACGAAGACACTTACTGCAAGAGTCTTTAAGAGACATAGGGAAGCTATAGAGATGCAAGATTTGTCATATTTACCCACTTAGTGCAAGTGGGAGATTGTTAGACATGTATGCCCTAAGGAGTAAAAATGTAATATGTTTTTTGAAATATTTTTATCAATAAAAAATTTATTTACTATTTATATATCAAATCTTGTTCTCTTTATATTCATATTTGTTAAATGCATATTAAGCAAACAAAAGTCTGAGACTGTCCGTCTAATCCTTTAAGAATTGGGCATATGATGGACAGATTATGCAAAAGACACGATTCTTAAGGTGACGGTCTAAATCATAAGATCTAAAATCGAGGGAATAAAGTTGGACATTTTATTCATGTAAAGAATGTTATGTTGTCTTTATCTCAATTAGAAGATGGTTTGTCGTGACCATCAAAGGTGGACTCCATGAATAGAAACATTGGCATATTGTCATAGGTGACGATGTGTTGGATCGGAACATAAAGTAAATTGATTTGGATTAATAATTCTGTCTTGGCAAATCGATTTACTTTAAAAAATCATTTGTATTGTATCTTAATCCTGAGATAAATAATGGGCATGTTGCCTTGACTTCTCTCTTTTGATGTACCAAAGGGTGACACCCATATTTTATAGTGGTACGCATGCTGATACGTTGGAGGCATGACTCTTGATAGCGTAGATCTGTTATCCATGGATATAGAATCCATAGCTCCTTTTTAGGAGTAGTGATATCCTCTTATATGTGTTATCTTGTAATTGGAAAACTAAAGCGCTTAACCATTTGGATACATAAGGGTAACCAAGGGTATACTGTCTTTGGATGGTAAGTTTCTGATGGTGAGATAATAGAATGTAAGATAAAAATAATTGAGAAGGTAAGACAAAACTGGCCCTTAAGCTGATTATGGATAATCCTATAGGGATACGATACACTATGATATGTCATGGAGACTTACCTATACGGGTATCGTAATTCTATATAGTTCGAGAGTGCAGCTCCAAGATTTTAGTGAAGTAGCGTTGGAGTTGATAATTATGAAATGTATATTTGGGATATTAGGTTTCATAATTATCAGGAGCTTGAACTATATAGGTCCATCAAGTCCTATTTGTTAACTCACAAAAATTCTGTAACGATACGACGTGTTTTTCTAATAATTGGTGACTTATGTCAGATTTATTAGATTGGCTAAAATTTGAAAGAATCAAATAATTTATGTCTCTTTATCGGTTGAATTAATTTTGTGACAAAATTAATTCAACCGATAAAGAGACATAAATTATAAATAAACTTGTTGAATTATTAGGATTAGATAACTCTTGTCTATATATCTATTGATTTAATTTTGAACAAATTAAATTAAGATAAATTTGTAGAATTATTAAGATTTTATTTATTTTTTTAGATATTATCTAGATAAAGTTGTTTTAATTAAATAACTTCTCTATTGAGTTATTTGAATTAAAACTGTGACTTTATCCTATAGAATCTCGGGTGGAGAATAAAAGATTTGGTGAGATTTTTATCATAGGTTTGGCAAGTTCGGCATGCCAGTTGCGCAATAAAAAGATCACGCGTTTTCACATGGATTTGATCAGATATTGATTTGAATTTGATTCTGATTCAAATTTTTGAGACCCTATCTGATAAGGACTGACTCCTAGGCCCAATCTCTATAAAGAGGGAGTATGTCTCATTATTATTTAGATTAATTGAGAGATTAAGAGTAAAACTCTGTTGGTCAGATTTTGAAACTCCTTGAAAGCTCTTGTTCAAAAATCACGAACACTAGCTTTGGGTTCTCTCAATTGGTTGAAAGGAGAGTTGCCTAGTGGAAGAGTTGAACGTGTGAGCCCACACTCACTCTGATCATGGATAGAGAATAATAAAGAAGGCTAGTTGGTTGAGGTCCTTCTAGAACGTTACTTCTCTTTATTGATTACAGGAGCTTTTCAGCTTACAAAAGGTTAATGAGATCTAGTTAATTTATGCATATAACATGTCAAACTTGTATTTTAGAAAATACTCTAATACAAAAATTTTAAAAATTCTACTGCATACTATTTTTTCCTACAACGACAGCCTTCACGGCAATGAGGGGTGGGTGATTACTTCACAGACAGCAACAAGGGTAGCTAGACGATAGGCTTCGTAGTGGGTCTAGGGCAGGCTTCACGCGAGTGGTAGCCAAGGTGGGCAGAAGGTCGGAGGGACGTCAACAGAAGGGGGTTCATAGGGGTGGGCGGGTGGGAGTTGGTTGGGGATTTATTTTTTGGCTTTAAAGCTGGTTGGGGCTTGTTTGGATGTGTAGCTTTCTTAGGGTTTTTTTCCCCAAAATCAATGGCTGCAATTTGATTTTGTAGATCAATAGGTAAGATTAAATAGGGTATTTTAATCATTTCAAACAAAACATTACAAAGTTTAATGCAAGGGGTATCAATGTGATTAGTTTTAATTTAGAGACATCTCTGTAATTTAGATAAAAAGTAAGAGGCATTAGTGTAATGGAATATGCTTATATAAGACACGCAACATCAATTGAATAGACTCTGAGAGCACGTTTACCAAACCATAAAGAAGTGTAAAGGAAAAGGTAAAATGATTGAAAAGAAAAGTAAAGTATTAACAGTAAACATCGGTCATTCTCTTTCTAGTATTTACTTACTTATTTGATAGGGTAACAAAAACAATCTCATTCCCTTTCTATTGTTTACTTATTTAGGAATAGATCTTATTCAATATAATTACTAAAATATCATTTTTATATAACTAATAGCTATTAAATAATAATATTTAACTTTAAACATCTAAGTAAACACGGTATTCATTCCCCTTGATAGAGAATTAATACTAAAGGATATAAAAGGAGTGATATTCTCTTTTTTCAATCTCTATATTATATGGGGCTCACAAAACCCTCTAATTTTGCAAGTAAAGACATTATTTAAAAAAAAAAATCAATTGTTACCTTTCATGCAATGTGAAGGTGCCCCGAGTGTGCATCTAATCCATTTTAAGATTAGCAAAGCAAAAATAAATAAGTAAATAAATCAATTTAGAGAGAAAAAATTAAAAAGTAAAAATTAAAAAAGTAAAGGTTAGAAAAGAGAGAAAAGCAGACGAGGACAGAAGGTAGTGTGTTGGGGGGTACTGGGGTAAGGGCAAGCAATCAATCCAGTATTGTAATTTCAGAAGAGCAAAGAAACAACTTTCTTGGCAACCAAACAACACAATAAGCTTAGAAATTTGTGAGAAAATCAACAAGAGTAGAGCAATGCTGACCTAAACTCCAAGGGAATCGAAGCTCAAGACGCGAATCTTGGCGCCAACATCTCCGAGAACCGTATGCTCGACCCTATTGCTGAGCGAAGTATTTCTAATCAAATCAACGGCGTTGGCTTGAAGGAGATTGACTCAATTGACAATGATTGTGGCCACAACCTGCCTCACATGTGGGCCTCTTGATAAAACCCCAGCACCGCAGCTTTCCCCAAAGGAATCCCTTGGTACATGACAGTAAACCTAGACTCGCCGTACTTAATCCCCACCTTGTTAGGGTTCATCGCCATGAAGAGCATCCAAATGTTGAGGGAAAGCGAAGCGATTGTCATAGGATTCAAGTTTGGGTTGGTGGTTGTAGTCATTGGGGAGCTGGGATTGGGTGAGGTGATGCCCATGTATTGCACGCCGACTTGTTGGAGATCGAACTGGGGCTTTTTTGGTTTAACGGTGAGGATTATGACGAGGACGATGGCCAAGACTAAGAGGGCAGGGAAGGAGAAGAGAAGGAAGAGGCAACAACAACAACCTCTAAAAGAGGCCGAGGAAGAGGAGGACGAAGACGACGTCGTTGGGTAGTAATGCTGGCAGTTATTGCTGTTTGGCGGTTGTGGCGGTGGTGGTCGGGCTCTCTACTCTTGAGAGCTCATTTTTGTCTTTTCCCTTTTATGGCCTCTTCTCTCTTCCAGTTTGCAATGCTTTGCTTGGTGTTGAAGGAATTCGGAAGAAGATAGAGAAGAAAGGTTCGGCAACAGAGGTGTAGAGAGAAGGGAAGAAGGCGAAGAGGAATGTAAAGAGTCCTGAGTGAAAAAGAAAAAGAAGGGTGGGTGTATTTTATAAGAGTTCAGCTAGGGCTGGCAATATAGGTTGCGATATATTGACACGATATGAATTCAAAATGTTTTTTTGCGGGTTTATATCAAAAAATTTGACCACAGGTCATTTTAGTGTCGACCCAAAACTACTTGTCAAAAAACAGGTCATGTTCGGGTCAACCTGTCGGACACTAAAATGAGCCGTGTTTAATTAATTGACTTCAAAATTTTTTTTCCTATGATTAATATTATTTTAGATATAATATAAGCCCTTAAAAGATTAAATCTTATCTCTCTTATCATTCATCTTCTTGTTGTTGTGGCATGAAACTCTTCTAATTTTATGTTTTTTTAATGTTATATATATTAGTGTATGCGGGTCATAGGCAGGTTGCAGGTCACAATCAAGTTACGGGTCAAAAACAGGTCACAAGTCATTGTTTTTGACACTGTACATAAGAAACAGGTCGACACGGGTTGTGTTCATGTCAACCTATATCAAAACAGGTCCTGTTAGGGTTGAGAATTCTCAACCCGTTCGTGTCACAGGTCGGGTTAGTGTCAACCAAATTTTTGTAAAAATTAACTCTAACCAAACACTAACCTGACCTACCAACTCGTATTGCCACCCCTAACTGTTCAGCCAAAAAATAAATAAATGTTTTGTTCAGCCAAAAAATAAATAAATGTCATGTGTATACAATCTACAATATAATGTTTACTTTGGTCACAATCTCCGTATAGCCGTAGTGACTATAAGATTGTGCCACGTGTTATTGTTGCGGAAAAAGAAAGGTTGATGTTTTTCACTTTATCAAAAATGATAGCAAAGGAAACTTTTTTTAAACTAATTGCAATAAATCCTAAGTTTGAACATGTTTAGAGTATATGTTATATAAATAATTTACTTATTTTTTTGTTTTTAGTTTAAATAATTTTTATTTATATAATAAATAGATTTATGGTACAAATAATGTATTTACTTTTTGTTTACAAAGTAAGTAATAATAAATAAGTTATTTATATTACAAATTTGCTATTTACTGTAAATATTTTCAAAACCTGATATTTACTTCAAAAAATTTAAAAAATCTAACATGTTTTATTCTCTTATTAGCACATTACGAGGGTTTAACAATACGAAAAAAAAAAAGATATTTATCATTTTATACATCTGTTTTAAGTTAATTCAAAAATTATACTTTTTATTTTTTATCTCATTGAATATATACTTCCAGATTAGATTTAATGCACAGATCTATACCTTACTCCTATCAATAATTAATTTTGACATTTAAAATAACCAAATTATTTTTAAGTATAAGAGAGAAAAATAATGTGGTGTTTGGCAAAATCAATTCTAAACAATATTTTTTGTTGTCAAGTGTAAAGCTCTCATATACTACAATAATTAGAAAAAATGAACTATAATGTAAAGCTTTCATATGCTAAAATTTTGAGTTCAAAAGTTTCAATTATAACCACATTCGCCAAACATCCTATAAAGCTTTCCAAAAAAAAGAGAAAAAAACAAAAAATAAAACCCACAAAATACCCATTTTTGAGGGTATATACATTTTTAAAGTCAAAAACCTTAGTATAAAGTTTTTTTCTAAGTTTTTAAAATTTTCAATTTGACTGTATTTTGTGTGATTTCTTAGTTTAAATTAAAGATTGATTTTCTAAGTCAAATTTTCTAAGTTTTAGTTTTAACCACATTCCTCAAACACCCTATAAAGCTTTCCAAAAAAAACAAAAAATAAAACCCACAAAGTACCCTTTTGAGGGTATATACATTTTTAAAGTAAAAAAACCTTAGTATAAAGTTTTTTCTAAGTTTTTAAAATTTTCAATTTGATTGTATTTTGTGTGATTTCTTAGTTTAAATTGAAGATTGATTGGCAAAGTTATAAATCTATGTATTAAATTTAATATAGAAGTATACATTTGATGATATCAAAAACCAAATTATAATATTTGAATAAAACTAAAATATAGGGTATAAAAAAGTAAATAACCCATAGAAAAACTATCATGCCCTGCAGTACAGGAGGTGACGTGGCGGTTTAATTAAGTTAATTAAATAAAAATTTAGTTAAAACATGGATTTAAGAATTAAGGAGTTTATTTATAAAAATGTGAATATTTTAAAAACCTTTTTGAAGCGAGCAATTATAATAATTAAACCATTAAAGATAACAAGATAAACAATAAAGGATTAATAATAAAAATAGGAGAAGAAACGAGAATGGGTCCTATTGACCCACATCTTGTGCACACACATAGTACTGATAATATTAAATTACAACCACAGTCCAAAATAAATGAGAAAGTTAAAAATTATACATGCCTTAAATTGTTTGTTCTACAACCTACCTAGATCTTTTACTGGTCGCAAGTTCGGTCGGCGGACTCTTTTTCAATCCTAAGCTGATATCCACCTAAGGGGTAATATTTTAAGACAAATAAAAAGTGAGCGAAAGGCTCAGTAGGACTATAATTTGAAAATATTTAATTTTTAAAAGAAATTCCATTATTCAAATAAATATGTAGAAAACGAACTAGAACAAATAAATAAATAAATAAATAAATAAATAGATGAAAATTTAATAAAGCTTTCTTTACCAAAATAGTTTAAAAAGGTCGACCAGAAAATACCATTTTCTTTTCCTGGGCAAACCATATGTATTTCACCACCGTAGTGACCCAACTGGGTTTTGGGACCTGCCCCCAAGGTCACGCACTACACGATTTGATCTCTGATATGGCATTATGCCCTTAAATATAATTATATATACATATCTCTCTATGATTATTAAAATCTCTTTTTACCAAATATAATCATTTACATTCATTGTGAGGTTTATTATAAAAACCACCTCAATCTACTGTTTGTAAAAACATTCCATAAAAATCCTCTTTCAATCAGTTAATGAAAACATTTTGATAAAAATCCCTTTTAGGCCAAAATTATTTTAAAATCAGGTTACCAAAGAAAAGGAATAGAAGTCCTACATCGATACTCGTGTCGGTATTCCACATCGTAATCCCGGTCTGCTATATGTTAGCTCCGCGGATCCACGTACAACCTTAAATGGAAACTAGGTTTATTAGTATCTAGCGTGAGATATTCTATGTTACAAAATCATCTCATGGTGTTCTAGTGTGCCATTTAGGTTTATAAAATTATTTTACAAAATCAAAATTTCAATCGGGTTTCAAAACGGTGAAAATAGGTAAAAAATTACAAAATTTTTACCATGCCGGTCGGCCTGCCGGTCCCCTGGTTCGGCCGGTCGAACTACACAGTTCGGCCTGCCAGAAAATCAAGTCTGGTCGGTCAAACTTTTCTAGGTTCGGCCTACCGGTTGGCCGAACTCATGAATCTGCGCTCAGATCCGAACATGAACTTCGGCTTGTCGATCTGAAAAAATTCTAGAATTTTTCAGGAACAGGAATTTGGCCTCCCCAGCCCAATTCTCCATTTCAACATGTTTTTCTCAATTCTCAGGCATGGGTATTATCAATACATGACAGAAAAACATAGTAGATTACTTAAAACAAGTTTTAAACAAAATTTTTGAAAAAATCCAAAAATAGAGAAAAATGAGAAATCTTGATTTAAATCCGTTTTTGATCAAACAAAGTTTGTATTCTAGTTATTCTAAGTTCCTCTAACCTACATTGAAGGTTTTCTAAGCTTAGAAAAGCTTAGATTTCAAAATACAAGAAAAATAAAAAAATTAAAAAAGTTTTAGAATTTCGAAACTAACCTCGAATTCAAGCTTCGAATTGCGTTGTGGTCGCTAAATCTCGTTCCTGAGCCTTCAATCTACTGATCCAAAGCTTGAGTTTGATTTTTGTTTCAAAAATTTTGGGAGAGAATGAGAGAGAAAGTGAGAAACTGAGAGAGAGAGAATAAGAGAGAGACGGGCGAGAGAGTGAGGAAAAGGAAAAGGAGAGAGATTTTATAAAGCAAAATGGAAGGCAGTTTTCAAAAAATACCATGTCCTGCATGTGGTTTTCCAAAGTGGGACGTGTTGGTCATTTGATACATTGTTTTATTTCAAAATTCAAAATAACAAATAAAATAATTTATAGTAATTAAAAATTATCAAAATAATCAAAAACAACATAAATTTTAGAAATTTCACAAAATGTTCAAATTGAGTTTAAAATACTCATTATGGCACACTAATTCATCATTTTACTCATTAACAACACTTAATTAATTTTGGGGTGTTACAACTCTTCACCCCTAAAAGAAATTTCGCCCTTGAAATTTACAAGTGAAATTCACTAATTGATTCAAAAACAAAACAAATGCGGATACAACCCCCGCATATCCAACTCTGACTCCCAAGTGGCTTCATCAACCCCGTAATGTTGCCACATGACCTTAACTAACGAAATCTCACGATGGCTAGTCTAATCACTTTACTTTCGATGATTTGGATCAACACTTCTTCGTACGTCGTGTCTTCTTGAATCTGTATGTCTTGGAACGAAACGATCTTATCCTGCTCAGGTGGACACTTCCAAAGCATCGACACGTGGAATACGTTGTGAACATGCAAAAGTTCTAGAGGAAGGTTGAGTCGATAAGCAACCACGCCAACAAGTTGGGTAATCTTAAACGGTGCAACATATCTTGGCACGAGTTTTCCTTTTACTCTGAATCTCGAAATGCCTTTGCAAGGTGATACCTTCAAGAGTACAAAGTCTCCTACTTTGAATTCCAAGGGACGACGCCTTCTATCTGCGTAACTCTTCTGTCGACTCTAAGCTGCCTTCAGTCGATTTTGAATTACGGCGATCTTCTCATTACTATCGCGAATCTCATCTGGTCCAAGAATAACTCTATCTTCCGGTTCAGCCCAACACACCGGTGACCGACACGGTCATCCATATAGTGCTTCAAACGGTGCCATGCCAATACTTGATTGATAGTTGTTGTTGTATGCAAACTCCGCCAGATGCAAGTACATCTTTCTGTTCCCATCGGAGTCTAACGCACAAGCACGTAACATGTCTTTGAGAATCTGAATGACTTGCTCAGATTATCCATCGGTCTGAGGATGAAACGCTATGCTGAAATTCAAATCAGTACCTAAAGCCTCCTGAAAGCTCCTTCAGTACTTGGCATTAAACCTGGTATCTTTATCTGATGTGATGGATAAAGGAACTTCGTGCAATGGCACTATGTTCTGCAAATACAATTCTCTGAGAACTCTCCTCGAACATGTCAATCTGAACAGAATGAAATGAGCTGACTTCGTTAACCTATCGACCATGACCCAAATCACATAATGTCTTTGCTTCCTCCTCGGCAATCCGGTAAGAAAATCCATCGTGATATGTTCCCATTTCCACCCTGGAATAGGAAGTGGCTGAAGCTGACCTGCTGGCTTCTGATGCTCGGCTTTCACCTAAAGACAAGTCGTACACTTGGCCACATACTCTCGAATATCCTTCTTCATACCTCTCCACCAATATTGCCTCTTTAGATCACGATACGTCTTCGTGCTTCTCGGATGAATGGTGAACTCAGACTTGTGAGCTTCGTCCATAACAGCCTTTGTTACTTCCACGATTGTTGGTACTGCTAGGCGCTTCCTGAAGTACAACGATCCATTCGCATATATCCTCCATTCTTCAAATTGCTCTCCATTCTAAATTCGCGTCCAGATTCCCTGAAGGTGCTAGTCTTGCCACTGATTCTGCTTCACCAACTGAACAAGAGTTGGGGTCGTCTCCATGTGGTACACCAAAACACGATCGTAGGCTTTGCAATACTGTAGCCCGTATTCACTCACTATTGCATCTCTTTTCTAATCTTTAAGAGCCAAACATGTAAGTATTTCAGAAGACTTCCGACTGAGCACATCTACGACTACATTAGCTTTCCTAGGATGCTACTGCAGCACGAAATCGTAATCTTTCATTTACTCCATCCACCTTCGTTGCCTCAAGTTTAAATCCCTTTGAGTAAACAAATACTTCAAACTCTTATGGTCGGAGAAAACTTGAAATGTCACCCCATACAAATAACATCTCTAAATCTTTAGCGCGTGAATTACCACTGCGAGCTCCAAATCATGAGTAGGGTAATTTCGCTCGTGGGGTCGTAGCTGCCTCAATCCATATGCTACCACATGTCTACATTGCATCAGTACACATCCAAGTCCACGTCCATATCCTAACGCGTCTATGTAAACTTCATACGGCTCATCGCTACTGGGAATGATAAATACTAGAGCTGAGGTCAACCGATTCTTCAACTCTTGAAAAGTGAGCCCACATTCTTCATCCCACGCGAATCTGACATTCTTCCTGATTAATCCTGTCAACGATGCTGTTATCTTCGAGAAGTCCTTTACAAATTTCCTGTAATACCCTGCAAGTCCCAAAAAACTGTGAATTTCTGCCAAATTCCTCGATCGTTTCCATTCCACTATGGCTTCTACCTTAAACGGATCCACTGAAATACCATGCTCGGAGATGATATGACCCAAAAAATTGACCTCTGTTAACCAGAACTCACACTTTTCCTTCTTAGCATACAACTAGTGCTCCCGCAGAGTCTGAAGCACGATTCTGAGATGCTGCTCATGCTCTTCCCAAGTCTTAGAATAAACCAAGATGTTGTCAATAAACACGATCATAACCTAATCCAGATAGGGCCTGAATATCCTATTCATTAAGTCCATAAAGGATGCCGGAGCGTTCGTCAATCCAAACGGCATTACCAAGAACTCAAAGTGTCCATACCGGGTCCTAAAAGCTGTCTTGGGAATGTCTTCTTCCTTAATCCTGAGTTGATGATACCCTGACCTCAAGTCTATCTTCGAGAAGTACTGCGAACCTTCCAACTGATCAAACAACTTGTCGATCCTAGGCAGAGGATACTTATTCTTCACCGTGACCCGATTCAACTGTCGATAATCTATACATAACCTGAGGGTTCCATCATGCTTCTTTGCAAAGAAAATCGGTGCTCCCCACGGTGATGTACTATTCCAGATGTATCTCTTATCACCAAGCTCCTAAAGCTGCTTTCTGAGTTCTTTCATCTCTGCCGGCGCCATCCGATAAGGTGCTACGAAAATCGATGCTGTTCCTGGAAGCAATTCAATACCAAATTCGATCTTCGGATGCGGTGGTAATCCTGACAACTTGTCGGGGAAGACATCTTCAAATTCATCTACCACTGGGATTGTTGCGTTTCTACTCAAGGCGCTAGACTCTCCTACTAGGTTCATGAGAAAAGCATAACAAGCTGCGTTCTTCCGTCCTCTAAGACACGCCCTTACAAGATGGTCACTCATCAGTCGATCACCACCACCGTGGTAAGTGATCGCCGTCCCCCTATCGGACATTAGGTTTACTTTCCTAAGTTGGCAGTCTACCACTACGTTATACCTGGACAACCAGTGCATCCCTAGGATTACATGATATGAACTCATGGGGATTACAATCAAATCACTTTTCAAAACCTCACCCTAGTCTTTATCTAACAAGCTTTACAAACACTATTCACACACACCCGCCCCAAGGGTGAAGCTATAACTATGGGTTCATCAAACTCTTCTATCTCTAATCCCAAGGCATGTACAAAAGAACTCGAAATGAGAGAATGTGTGGCACCAATATCGAATAACACGTGGGCTAGGGATTGAGAAACCATAATTGTACCATCGACAACTGCGTTACTAGTCTGGGTATCTGAACTCCCTGATGTCATCATGTGAACCTGTACAGGAGCTTTTCCTTTACCTCTACCAACACCACTAGATCCTGGGTTAGTTGGCCGATATTGCTACAAAAATGACGACTACACACTGGCTATACTCGACGCTCGATACTGAGGGACGTTACGCTGAAAGTTCTGCTGTTGGTGTCCTTGTGCTAAATATGGCAGTTGCTGAGGGGAGAACTGATGAAACAGAAGCTGAGGATACTGTTGAGGCTGAGGTAGAGTCTAAGGCTGGGGTTGACGACTAGCTCCTTCTCCAGTCTGAAGTCCTAGGCGAGCACTCTTGATCGAGAAATTCCTCTTGATGTGTCCTGGCTGTCGACAATAATGGCAATAAAGTTGTAGGGATTGCTGCGCCTGTTGCTAGATAAACTGTTGCTGCCACTGTTCACGCCACCTTGTTTGTTCTTTCCTAGAGTTGGTCGATTACTGATGCTCCTCCTACCACTCCTCTGTGGTCCTCTTGACGTTTTGGCTCGATTCTCACAATACTGCGCGTAATTATTTTCCACTGATATTGTTGATGACACAAACTCTCCGAAGTTCCTGAATCGCAGAGCAACCACCTATCGTCGGATGGGGCTTTGAGTCCTTCCTGAAACTTAATACACTTCTCACATTCTGATGCCACTACAGAGGGAGCAAACCTGGCCAATTTATTGAACTTCGCTTCATATCCCCGAACTACACAATTCAACCTGCCAAAAAACTAAGTCCGATCGGTCGAACTTTTTTAGGTTCGGCCTGCCAGTCAGATGAATCCAGCCTACCAAACATGAACTTCGGCCTGCCGATATGAAAAAATTTTAGAATTTTCTAGGAACGGGAATTTGGCCTCCCGATCCCAATTCTCCATTTCAACCTGTTTTTCTCAATTCTCAGGTATGGGTATTATCAATACATGATAGAAAAACATAGTTGATTACTTTTTAATACTTTAAAACAAGTTTTAAACGAAATTTTTGGAAAAATCTGAAAATAGAGAAAAGTAAAAAATCTTAATTTAAATCCGTTTTTGATCAAACAAAGTTTGTATTTTAGTAATTCTAAGTTCCTCTAACCTAGATTGAAGGTTTCTAAGCTTAGAAAAGCTTAGATTTCAAAATGCATGAAAAATTAAAAAATAGAAAAATTAAAAAAGTTTTAGAATTTTGAAACTAACCTCGAATTCAAGCTTCGAATCGCGCTTGTAATCGCTAAATCTCATTCCTAAGCCTTCAATCTACTGATCCAAAGCTTGAGTTTGATTTTTGTTTTAAAAATTTTGGGAGAGAATGAGAGAGAGAGTGAGAAACCGAGAGAGAGAGACGGGTGAGAGAGTGAGGAAAAGAAAAGGGAGAGAGAGATTTTATAAAGAAAAATGGAAGGCAGTTTTCAAACAATACCACGTCCCACATGTGGTTTTTCAAAGTGGGACGTGTTGGTCATTTGACAAATTGCTTTATTTTAAAATTTAAAATAACAAATAAAATAATTTATAGTAATTAAAAATTATCAAAATAATAAAAAAACATACATTTTAGAAATTCCACAAAATGTTCAAATTGAGTTTAAAATACTCATTGTGGCATACTAATTCACTATTTTACTCACTAACAAGACTTAGTTAATTTCGGGGTGTTACAAAAACTCTTTTTAACCTGGTTGGATAGTAACTTGGCACCCTCACAGGGAATGGACCCCACATGGGTCCCACCCTTTGTAAAGAGCCAGACCCTTGTCCTGTCGGGCTGATAAAATGCCCTTAACATTATATTTTTTTGGTAGAAATATTTTTTTTTCCTTTGTTTTTCTAGCAAAATGTTGGGTAGGGAATAAGGGAATAAGCAAATGGGAAGTTACAAGAATTAATTTTTGTTGGTGTTATCCCATAATTTCAAAATCTTCTTAAGGCATCAGTGATATTTAGCACCATAATCAATGGAGAGTGGGTTTCACAAGTAAATCCTATCATGCCTCTCTATTAGTGTATGATGTTAAGCACTACTTGTGTTTTTTGACATTGTTACAAAAGCTTATTATATTTCACTAACCAAACAAAAGTTAATGTTAAATCTCACGTGAAAAAATAAAGTGATTACATAGAGTTAAAAGTTTAAATCAGGAAAATTTTCATTTAATCTAAAATCCAAAAAATAAAAACAAATTTAAGAAAATTTCCTATTGGAAGGAATAGGAGAACATATAGCATGGTGAAAACACCGTAAAAAAGTGTCATTTAACAATCACTTTCTCAAACTCTTTCCCAAGTAACTTTGTCGAGCAATTTACAATCTCGAAAATAAAAGTACAAAAGATTTGAATTATGGTTCCAACGGGGAGCTTAGGCCAACAACACGTGTTAAAGCGCTGCCTTTACCATGTTTCAAGTATATAACAATGCTGGGATTTACGTTGTTATGATAACCTTTTGACATCGTGTACATACTATGTATAAATATAACAATTGAAAACTTGTTTCTTTACAAGGTTTATTATTCTGAAGGGATTCTAAATCATCTTTTTCTTTAAAGTTAATTATATAAATTATACCTCTTAATTTTTACAATTTTTTTCCAAAAGTTTTCAATATTTTCTTTTTTTTTTTTTCAAAATTCCATAAAATTACAATACAGTGTCATTGGAATCTATAGTTTCATACAACCAAAATTTTAGACCGGAAAGAAGACCAAAATTCTCCAACACTATCAAAAATTCTTTGAAACTAGGAAGATGTTTCGAAACTTCAGAAATTCTAAAATTTCTAAGGCTAAAGGTATATTTGTCTGGAATGCAAAAAGGATACTTTCCACCATTTAGGACACATTTAACAATCAAATTACACTATCTCATGTTATTAATGGAGCGTAGTCTCTGTAATCTATAATCTATACAAGAGCCAAACATTGTTTCGTCCTCCTACTAACTTCGTCCATGTGTCACTCCCCCGTCCTCCTCTTCTAATTTTTTTTTTTTCCTCTTCTAAAACTAGACAGATTAAGGAATGACAGGCCTTATAAAATTTTCGTTCTCTCTTAATTTCCTCTTTAATAAACAACATAATTATCTCTTTTCTATTTTAGAATTTATCCAACTTTTCTTCGCCATTTTATTTTAGCATATAATGTTAAGTCTTAATTACATATTAAGAGAGAATATAACACCTTTATTACTACATAACTAGAGATAATCAAAACTTTAATACCAAATAGAACTTACAAGAAGTGCTCACCATGTGCAATGCACAAGATACCCAACTACTTTAGCTAAACAGTCCAGCTTGTTAACCAGATGTCAATTTAGGTTGTGTTCATGGCAATTAAAATTTTCGTGTCGAATTTGAACCAACCTATTGGTCACTCGTTTAGTAAAAAGATCACTCAAATCCATATTGTCACGTGTAATATAAACAATATAAGTGTTACTTGACTAACTTATACCCCTAGTCTATGGTTTACTATGTGAAGTTACGTCCATAAATATTATATTTTTTATTTTATTTGAAGCAACTTTTTTTAATTTATTATTTTAAAAACAAATCATCTACAATATTTTATATTGTTTTCATGAAAAAATTAATAAAAAAAGTCAATTTGAGTCAATTTTGTATCAACAAGTTAGATTGATTTCAAGCCATGTTCTTACGTTGAACCTAAATTGCCACCTCTTAACATAAAGATATTTCATAAAAAGCCAAAGAATATACGATAGCCTAAAAAATGCCAGATAAAGCAAGGATCTTTTTTCTGTAGGACCTTCATTGGTTGTGCACATTTTCAAAGTGTTGGACCTTTCCTTGCCTTTATTATTATTTTTTTAAACAGACTTGTAGCTGAAATATAGATACGTACAAGTAGGTTAATTTTCAATACCCACCAGAGACTTTTTTTGTCGTACTCCTACAAAGCGGGAAATCAAGGACACAGCTACGGGACAGCCATGAGACACGGCCGTGACTTGAGGTCCGGTAACGATGGACTAAAAGCTTCAAGCGATCCAACAGACGAGGCCAACTAGGACCAAATTACATTAGTAATAACTCACCCTCAGCTTCTAAATCCAACAGGAAAAAACAAAAACCGCAAAAGTAAATATGATAAATAAAATATGCCCATACAAAAACTGCACAAAGTCAACCTATAAAGCAATATTCCCTTTCCTACATGATACATAAGCAAAAGGTGCTAAGAATGCTGGAAAGACAAATAAACCATCATAAATCATAAACCATCAAGAGACAAGCTGGGCATATATTGAAACCATGAGGAAAAATTGCCTACCAAAAAGGGATGCAAGAGCTGCGGACGTACCAATAACCCCAACCAGACTTGCTTTTACAACGGTGCCATAAAAGCGTTAAACACCACTAGTCAGTTTTATCAGCATTTGGACTGACATTATCGGCTGCATCTGTTCTAGTCGTCTCGTGCCCCCTCCTAGTGTTGTCATCAACATCAAGCACATCATCCATCATGTCATCCTCCCCTACGTTGATATCCTCAACATCATCTTCCTCTTCATTGTTGCTTCCGCTTGGAATCTTTCTTTTCTTGGGGCCGTGCTCAAGCCTATGGGTGTCCAATTCCTTGTCCATTGTTTCCTGCAAGTTCAGCATATCATTATTTGCTTTCTTATTCCTTAGATTTTGCCATCTCTCCAAGTCCTTCTCGACATTGGCAAGATATTGTTCCCCAATCTGCTTCTGATACTCCATGAGTTCCTCTCTCCTGGTAGCCTTCCATTCTTCAAATGCCTGATGTAAGTTTAAGTGAAAAATAAGTCGCTAGAGATCCTAAATGTATTATAAAAAAAAAAAAAAAAAAGGAAAAGAAATTGCAGATCAAGTTACTGGGTTGCTTGGCACCTAAGTTAGAACAATAAACAATATAAAGCTCTTAGCAACTACTGTAAAAAGCAAAAAGTTACAACAGTGTAAAGTTTACACATGCTACAGTTTTGAAATCAACAGTTTTAGTTCTAACCATTCTCCCAAACACAACTATAGAATTAACCTTGCAACATCAGAGCACACCAGTGAAGGTTCCAAAACATCAAGAGCTACTTAGCTTTTTAAGTATATTTCATTTGGCTCATAAGAACTTATGCAGCTATTTCAATTTATGAAAAGTTGACCCTCTAAAGAACTGCCTATTTCCCAGTATGTCGCAAGAAATGACCCAATACTTAACGGAAAGAGTGGATAAACTAACCTGTTCTTTTTGCTGCTCAACTGCAGTTGCATCCTTCTCCAATGGCTTCTTGGGCAAATAATAGATCGCAGGCTCTGCCTTAGTTCTGAAATAGAATGTATCCCCAAAAAATAAGTGACCTAAAATGATAACAAACAAGAATTTCATAAAACCGTGCTATAAGCAGGAAGTTCCATTCATCAAGTTGCGTCAACACTATATGCACATGAATAGAAACACTTATCTTCGTCCAAATAAAATGTGAATATGGACACTTTTGGGCCAAAAATAAAAATAACCTGCAAAAAGAAGATAGAGCACAAAATGGTGACTTAGGCAGGAGCAAACAATTATCAAAGACAGCTACAAGCAGATAAAGATTCAATGCAGAAAATAACTAGCACTGAAAATTGTTCAAGACGACGTCCTACCTTATGAAATTGCAAAGTTTTCTTTGGTGCTCACTCCACTGAAGAAACAGCAATTCCAACTTCTTCTCTTCTGTTTTGGCGGAAACTCGTGCGCGCAGAGTCTGCACAACATTGGCAGAAACATTTACATTAATGGTTAGTGCAATTAAATTCTTTAATGTAATGAAAGCAAGAAGCACCAGCAGAGGAAACATATATGATTGACAACCAACCAGATCTCTCCTCCGCTTTTCTGCAATCTTTTCACGCTCTTGCTGCCTGAGTCTTTCACTTTCTTCACGTGCTCTTTGTTCAGCCTACCAATTGTACAGAAAAAAAGGGGAAGGGCAAGGCACAAGCATGTCTTTAAACTAATCAAACAGGATAAAGAGAGAGAGCAAGAGAACGTTTGATTGACTTGCAACTGCAAGTAAAGTGGTGTATGTCAGTATCAGTCCTAAGCACATCAAATATTGGTCCCTTACACTAAAAGAATACCTATGACATGGAAATAGGACGTGTTTACCAAATCGTAAAGGAATGTAATAAGAAAGGTAACACATGGAAATCGGACGTGTTTACCAAATCGTAAAGGAATGTAATAAGAAAGGTAATGGGATTGGAAAGTGAAGTAATAAGAATAAAGATCATGGATTCCCTTTCTAACGTTTACTTGTCTATTAGATAATATGATGGAAACAATCCAATTCCTTTTCCAATGTATTCTAAAACTGGGAATAGCATTCTTACAAATGTAATTACTAAAATGTCCTTTTAGACTGTTAAATTATAAATGGCTATAACATGGGAACTTATCAAAGGTATATAAGTAAATTTGACATTCACTCACTTTAATAGGAAATCAATGTCAAGAGAGTTGCAAGGATTGACATTCACTTTCCTTAGTCTCTATATTTTGTTGGGCTAACTAAACTCTCATTGCTGATTTTACAAGTAAACACATGATTAGAGAAGAAACAGTATAATCTTTTTCCCTTTCCCTCTTGTGCAACCCATGGACCAGATAAACTTTAGCTAAGACATTTACAAAATAGAACTACACAAAAATGTACGTACAGACAACATTATTTAAACAAGTAATGCCAAAGAGTTTCTAGAGATGATAAAGTAACCACACATGCACGATTACTGACTTCAACCCCATAAGGCACATAATAAACTATGCTTCCAACTGGGTGCTCGTGTGTTTGCAAAAGTTTACATGAATCTAGTGGCTGCATAAATGAAAAAAATAAAAAATAGAAAAAACCGGCCACAATGCACAATGACTACTAAATTCAGCATATTATCAAATAATTAAATGAAGATGAATTTATCACTGGTCCTCACATCTTAGAAGCATATTTTTCTTTTCTTCTAAGGGAAAGATTGAGCGTTTTGCCCTTCGTAAATTAATGCAAGGTAATTGGCAGGCCACACCCTTAGCATATGACACAATCATTAGTTGATAAAAAAGAATATAACTTTGTAAGTTTCAAAATGAGTGTCAACAACATTTCTAGATTGATGTGTCTCACATGGCCATGCTCATATTGGACATTGAGAATGAAACCTACGAGTCATAAGCATATACATACTCTTTGTAAAGAATTTGACCTTCGCATGAATGCCTCAGTTCCAGAGAGTTGCATGTCTTCTTCCCTGAATTTCTGCAGGAGACCGAAAAAAAAAAAAAAGTTAAGCACATAAAATTACTCCAATTATGCAGAGAAATCTAGATGCGGGCAGAAGTTTCGTTGTGGAAAAAGACAAGTACATATGTTTTGAGTCTCACCAATTATTAAAAAAAAAATCTCCATATATTACATTTACATCATCTAAATTTGATGGTTTCAAAATAGTAGAAGGATAAACATAAAGAATTGCCAAAGCTCAATTTCAAACTACACTTGAGCCCACTAGCATGGGAAAAAAAAAACAGTTATCCCCAAATCATAAGTCATAACACACGGTGATTTTCAAGACAACTGGATAAACATACAAGCTTTTGTCAGCATCAAACCTTCTACATGCATGTGTGATGGGAACCAGAAAAAACAAAGAATGAATTGCAAATAAATTTTTTACATCATTAAACAAAAACTCCCTCGGGAATCGAAAGAATATAACTCCACAAAAGATTTGCTCTCACTCAGTCAAATCCAGACCACCAAAACAACATAGAATTTTCTAACTCTCTGCATAATGCCCCTTAAACAACTGATAACTTCCTTCCACCAACCGACTTATCTACACCCACTCCCAACTGCTATCAAAACCCACAACAGGTACAGCACAAACCAGATACAACATATCAGAAACACAAGCGTACAAAAACAATACAACAAAGAACTCCTAGTTCCTCCTTGCATATATGTGTACTGTGTTGGAGGCCTATTAACATGGAGACAATAACTAATTTCATCTCCCTTTTTTTTTTTAATTTCAACGACATCAATCATTATTTAGATGTTGATGTTAAATGGACAACAGTTTTAATACCTATTATAACTACATATAGGTACAGTTTATTGTGCATAAGCAAGGAAATGACCACATGAGTAACCGGGAAAAAGCTCTATGCGATGAAAGATGACAAACTCTTTGCATGAAGAAAGAACAATACGTTTACCAAGTGAAAGTTAGAATATTTCTCCACAGACTAACAGTTAGAATATGCGGGCCTTTTCTGATGCCTTAAATACCATTCATGCAATTGAATGGTAAACATATACGTCACCATAAAGAGATGAACCATTCTCGTGCTATACATGAATCAACAAACAATTGAACCATCAGTTATAAATTAATTTTCCAATTTTAAAATAGATACATGGCTCAAAACTCCAACTACGAAACAACTTTGTGTAGTTTATGTGTTGTTAGCCATTAAAGTAACCAATTAATACATACCTCCAAAGTCCCCAAAAGTTGCCCCAGCATTCTTCTATTCCTGTTAACCAAGCTTGGATCTTCGTCCTTAGGCAATACTCTCGGAACATGCTCATTGCTTGGGATATCAAAATCCTGATATGAAAATCAAACTGATAAATTTAGAGAAAATCCCAAAACCAAAAATTCCAAAAGAAGACAAGAGGAGGTTTTCACCTTCTTCATAGCTCTTTGATTGCCATCTCTCCTAGACCAACTACTCTGCTGCAAATTCCTACGAGTTGCTTCCTTGGCAGAATCGTCCTTATTCACATCACTTGTTTCAGGGGCATCCTCAGTGCTCTCTTCGTTTTCAACCTTATTTCAAAAGTTGCAGTCAACTTTCACTCAACTAAGTCAAAAAGCCACCTTTTTTTCCCTTATCACTTGGGTTAGTAATACATACATACATACATACATACATACATACATACATACATACATATATGCCAGTTTCTCTTACCAGGAAGACAATTCCATAAAATGGGTTCAAAAGCAGAATGAAAAACCAGAAAGAAAGGATTTTCATTTTTTTTTTCCCTTACCTTAACAACAGCCGAAGAAAGTCGCCGTTTCGAGGGAGGTTGATCTTCTGCCTCAGGCCTATCAGCCTAAAATCAACAAACGAGAAAAAAGAAAACTCGCAAGACAACTTAAAAAACAAAAAAAAAAAAGAAAAAAAGAAAAAAGAAAGATATCTTACTGGTCGAGTGAATCCTCGCTGACGAGCACCATTGGCGGCAAAGTTACGAGGACCAGCGGCTGGTAATCGTCCCCTTCGAAGCCCCCGAGGGTCTCGAAGCCGTTCGGTAATCTGTAAATTTTCCCGAGAAATCACAGCATACAAAAAAAAAAAAAAAAAAAATCGACATAGAAAAAGAAAATTACAGAAGTCGAAAGAAGAGAATCCAACCTCGCGTTGCTGGCGTTGGAGCTCATCGATCTCCTTGCGGAGCACGTCCTCCGTCTTCTCCGCGAAAGTGCTTCCCATGAGAGTGGCGTCGGTAGTGAAGAAGAAGGAGGAGGAGCAGCAGCAGCAATAGCAGAGCGTGGGCCAAAACCCTCGAAACTTGTTTTTGTGCTTTCGTTAGCGGAGGAAGAGGAAGTGGGCCAGCTTGGCGTCGCTGTACTCTACTGTTGCTTTTAGTGTGTTGTGTTTTTGTTGCGTTGGGCAGATGTGTTTGGTAATTTTCTCTTTCAACTGGTGTTTTGGTAATTCAAATCCATAAACTAAACGTATAATTGTAGAGATATATAATAATAATAATAATAATTTAGTCATTATATTTATAGTTTTAATGTTTAAATAATTTTAATTTTAATTTTAACGTTAATATATGTAATATTTATACATTAAAATATAATTTTGTTTTTATTATTTATTATATTTTTGAAAAAATAAATTACTTTTATTAAATAAGATAAATTATATGTTCATGTTAAAATAAATAATATAAAAAGTTATTATTAAACTTGAAATATATTCTCTTTAAACCTTCTATTTCTTGCACTCATAAAGAATCACTTTAATTTTTTTAATGCATTATTTGATTTATTTTAATTTATGAAAAAATAAGTATATCGAGAAAATAAGTAAATCGGGAATTATGTATTATTATTAAAGTTAGCTTAGTAATTTTAATTATAAAAGCAGAGGCTACTTAAAAAAAAAGAAGCAACTTTTGACCCGCTTTTGAACTCCTCCTACTAAGCAGTAGCTTTCAGAAGCAACTTTATAAAAACAGGTCTATCAAACACCCTAAACTACTATAAGCAGTTACAAAAGCTAAATCAACCGCAAAAAGTGATATCAAACTAGCACTAAGTCAAAATCAGATTGGAATAAAAATATAGGTTTGGTCTTAAGTTCGCCACTGGATGTGATCCGGACACCTAATTCAACCTTTGGATCCAAATTGAATGGCCCTTATTGAAACAGGGGTAAGTTTAAGTGAAACAGTTAAAATAGGTACACATGGAGACATTAAAGCATGATAAGAAACATAACTAATCAATTAAAAAAAAATGTAGACTACTAAGCGAATTGTCGTTTAATCGTTTATGAAGTCCTTTTTTGTGGTTTTATTTTGTTCGATACAATTTGTTCAAAGACGAGGAATTCTCCCACTTTGCTACCATAATTTCGTCTGCTTCTTTGTGAAGGAAGTGGATTATATATTGCGCTTCATCTTGGAAGATCTATATATCTTCTTTTGTGTCAATGGTCGGTGAGACTTAGGGCATTGCTCTTTCGTTAACCCCATTAAATTGATCGAGGTAAGAAATTTTTATAGTTGTGTGATAAATAAATTGGTATGAGGAATTTTGTCAATATTAAGTACAAAATCTACTATGCTTGTGGAAGATTGGATGAAAAAATATTGGGTATTGACCTATTTGTTGAAAGAAATATGCTTTGCTAAGTATTGGGGACTATTGATGGGGGTATGGGTGGGAAACGATTGTTCCGTGTGTAAATTTAGGATTTCACTATTTTAAAGAAGTTTTTGTTTTAATTTGATATGAAGAAGTAGTTTTTTTTTTTTTGTTGACCTTTATTTCAATATAGATTAGGGAGTTGAAGAAGAATATCCAATCCGTAGATTCGAGCTGACTTGATGAATTAATTTTCATACATTGATATTGCTTCTATTTTATCCAAGTACTATTATGGTCTTTAATGAATTGTTGACATGATTAACATCATAGTTCGTATGAATTTGTTTTGTAGAATATGCAACTTTTTTAAAATAAAAGTGTATCCCATTGCTTGAGGCAGTATAAGCTTTGAAGATGGTCAATGTTTTCTTCTTTTTCTGTTTCTTGTTGTGCTTTTCTTTTCTTTCTTTTTTTTTTTGGGGAATTTGTAGGTCGAAGCCCAAAAATAGGAATTTATGAAAGTATTTGTTACAATGATCATATATGGAGCGTCGATGGAGGATTTAATTTATTAGGGAAAAAAGCTTTTGATCTTTAGATTTACAAGTTGCTATTTTAACTCTATTTATGTTAGGTTTTCACTCATGGAATATGTTTGCAAAAGTTATGTTGATTTAAATGATGCACATAAGTTTTTTGTTAGAATGTCAAAGAACAAAGGAGTCACTTCTCCAACTTAGTGAATCAATGAGTTATGTTGATAAAACATTTTTTTTTCTGGTGCCAAATTGGGGTGTACAAAATATTTGTCTTTGTAACGACCAGAGTCTTTGAATATGTTAAATATGCTTCGCTTTACATGCAAGGACTAACAATTACTTTGCTTAGTCTATAGCTTACTATTAATTATGTAGGCATCTACGACTAAAAAGGCTTGTGAGACAAATACTACCCTTTGTATTTTTTTTTGTATAGTTGCTTGCAGCAATAAAAAAATGCCCTCGGATCTGAAGCACAATTACAATCAACTCTATAAATTATTTAGTTCAACCAATCCTATTGGTTCTCTTTTTCTAGAAAATCTTCTTGGTTTCTTGCATTAATGTATTAATAAATATCTTTTTTTTTTATTTTGATGTTTGATATTTTTTGCTTGATTATAGTTCTATTATTTCATGTTACTCCGATTTCTTAGTAGGTGGCAAATATTTGATGAATGAGTATAGGGATTACCAATTTAAAAACATGGTCTCTCACAAGAAAACCTCACCATGCTAAATGGTTTCAAGTATTATCTCAACATATGAATTTTGATGGAGACTCCTACCACCCTACTTTCCAATCACAAAACGAAGCCTATAATGCATTCATACCCTACCAAAACGGTTGTGCAAACACTCAAACCAAAGTTTATAATTTTTTCAACCGGGAAAATAATTTCCTAGATGAGTTTTAGGGCCAATATCCTTATTAATTAAGTCTATTGTCATATTATTCCTCCACTTTGCTACTTTTATAATTAAAATATAGTCTTATGGTATTTTGCTATGACACTATCATCATCTTTTGATTGTGAATTGGTCATGCTTGTGTGCTTCTTTATTGTTCACGACAATATTTTAGTACCCAACTCACAGATATTAAGCCTTTTTTCTATCTTTAATTTTAAGAATTTGTTTCCTTCATATTTTGTTACATGATGTTCACATGAACTTAGAACTTGATTTCATATTATTTAACTTCACATTTCATGTAAGTTCTATTCCTAGTTCTTGGGTACTATAACAGAAATGGCTAAAATTAGTTCTACTTTGTATAAACTTCACACTTAGTACAATTTTTACCAAATCCATCCTAACTACAAATTCTTAAATTTATTGCTTTTATTCAAACAACTCATTAAAAAAACATTCCTAGCACGTTGTAATAATTGAAAGGGGAAGGAGTGCCACAATAGATTACTTGGATAATTGTTAATTTATTCTGTTGAAAAAAAAAAAGGATTATTAACACCAACCTGAACTTTAGGGTCTCTTTTATTTTTTCCCTTAAACTTTAAAAAATTATTGTTTTGCCCTTGAACTTTCAAAACCCCTCACTTTACCCTTGAACTTTAAAAATCACCACTTTGCCCTTAAACTTTCAATGATTCTTATTTTACCCCTAAACCTTCTATTTTCTATCCAAATAGATAGAATTAAGCCTACATGATTCACACATAGGTCATGATTCATTACCTATAGGGCAAAAATGCGATTTTATCACTCCCATGTGTGATTCATGTGGGCTTAATTCTATTTGAACTAAAAATCAGAGGTTCGTGGGTAAAGTGAAGAGCTTTGAAAGTTCAATGGTTAAATGTTAATTCTAAACTTTAAGGGTGAAATGAAGATTTTAAAAGTTCAGGGGATAAAATGATTTTTAAAGTTTATGGGGCAAAGTAGAAGAGGCCCTAAAATGGGCTATTGGTGTTAATACCAAAAAAGAATTGAGTTTTACCTTTTAGTATTTCCTAATTATATTTTTAGTAATTACTTCTCAAATGTATGCATAGTGGTTACTAATTTAATTAAATAAAGTTACTCATTGTTGTACTTCCATTCATCGATTCTTGTGCTTTATGTACATTATTGTTTATGAGGGATTAATAACATATTTTATTCGCTTTCTTACTTCTTTATTCAAGTAAGGTTACAGTTTTACCCTTTATCTATAATTTAATATTGCCCATGTTTTTGTTCCCTAACCTTGTCAATCAATAGTCAACAGTACCTTACCTAATAACCATTTTATGTACGGTAAAAGAAGTGCCAACTCATTACTTCATATAAGTGTTGGATCACATCTAGTGCCAGATTTTAGATCTTTCCTTAAAATATTTAGGGCCAAGTTTTTATTAAGTTAGTAAATAGTATTTAAGTGTTAACATTCAGTTTACTAATAGACAATACCTAAAATACTCCAGATTAGCAAAAGTCTGTCTTCATAGCTCCAATGAGACGATACATTGTGAGACGATGATCTCTATGCAGCTCCAACGAGATTTGGTCCTTCGCATAACTCCGATGAGACTTGCTCCTTTGTGCAAAGGTGACCTTCGTGCAACTCTAATAAGAGTGGATCTATCACATGACAGCGATATCCACGCAGCTCCCTCAAGACCTTCTCCTTTGTACAACTTCAGTGAGACATGCTTCCTCGTGCGATGACAACTTCCATGTGACTCCGCTAAGACCTGTTCCTTTAATGCCTTTGCGTTACTCTGACGAGACCTGCACCTTCGGTCCCTTCACTCTCCACGTGAGGAAACATGGAGAGGGAAAGAGGGGGATTTGCTGGGGGGTGGTTAGGTTAGGGGATGGAGAGAGGTTGAGAATAAAAAAAATAAAAGCGTAAAAATGAAAAACAAAATAATTTAAAGTAGATATCATCTATTAATTTTTGATATTTAAATATAAGATATTTAGTTCTAATAGTATTAATAATTGGCCTATTCATTGTCATTTTCCTTAATTGTAGTCACCCTTCTAAGCCGTGTTTGGTACAATGATTTGAATTTAAAACTCAAACTTAAATTGAGCTCATGATCCAAATTACTATTTAGTAAGGCTTAAATTCGGATCAAAACCTCAATCTGTATTAAGTTTTGAGTAGAAAATCTGAATTCTGGCCTTCCATTAAATTCAGATATAGAACTCAGCTCAAATTGATTTTTTTCTCTCTCACGTACTTTTAGGAAAAAATATCATAACTTCTCCATTTTATATCCGATTGAGACTTTTTTTTTTATTGTATTTTCATTGTGAAAAGGAGAATAAATCAAAATCCATATTGCCTATTTAAATATATGATGAACATTAAGGTTTTGTTAGATTTGTTTAAAAGATTAATCAACATGATTCAAATTTGTGTACCAAATGAACCTAAATTTTTGGATTTTTGACACTTACAACAAAGGCAAAAATAAAGATGTTGATTGAGTTGTTAAGGGTATAATAATGAAAATATTGATGTTGACAAATATTTTTGGAAAAATGGGCAACTTGAAAAAATTTAAACTTTTTTCGTAAAACTTTAACAAATACTAAAACAATCAACATTATTTAATTTGAACCAAATTAACAACATAAATAATACATTTTTGCTATAATATGAGAGTTACCTTGCATAGTATAAAAGAAAACTATCATAATGATATATTGATTATGATTATAATATCATTTTACATACTTATTGCAAACAAGTTATAATAATATAATAGAGTTCCTTTTAAAAAAAATATAATAATACATAAAAGATACCGTCAAACATAATAAACTACACACAAACTTTAAGTATCTTTTTTTAGGAGACTTTAAGTGTCTTTCAATTCCACAAGGAGTTTCTAACAAGTTAGAAAGCAATATGTAAGTTCCAATCTTGATCTAAATAATCCATTTACTGAGATACCATTCTTGAATATTCTGAAGGTAATTGCTAATGTGTCACATGTATGTTTCTCAATGCATTTCTATTGTTAAGCTATAAATTGGATATTATTAGTTTATCCAAATTGATGAAGAGCCCATTTAGGCCCAATAAGAAAACCTTATAGACGAGTTTGTGTCCTGACCCATGTAAATGAGAGAGTTGTTTAGAGAAATGCAGCACATTCATCACTTAAGTGACTTACATATCACTTCTATTGCATTGTATTTCAACTTTACTACTTTTATAAAAAAGTTTGAAACTTATCACTTTTAAAAAGTACTAGTTATTTGTTACGTGTGATGTACGTGAGAATAATTTTGTAAGTTCTATACGACCTTAAAGTTTTGAAAACTATTTTATTATTTTTTGACTTTTTCAGTAATAAAGGTCTTATGTGGTTGTTAATATGTTGTTAAAGCCTTTATGAATTTGTAATGACATCTCAATATTAATTTTTGGTAGAGTTGCAATACCCACCGTTTTCTTTAACTAATGTTATGTAACGTTTGACAATTTTATACGTCACATGAATGAAATTATGACTTAGATGCTTATCTTGTGTGAAAATTCTAGTATGATATTTGTGATTATGAATTTACTATGAGCTGATGACTTTATTTGCAGTAGATAGACTAAGGATTTTCAACGATACAAAGTGCCTAAGAATTGATTATTATGATTTCTCATTTGAAATATGTTCTGTTTTGGTGATTTACTTGATTTTTTTTTATCTATTTGCATGTGATATTTTTGTCTTTTGAATTTTAGGAGATTTAATTTGATCTTTGGAGGTTATTTGACTTTAGAAATTATTTTTGGTCAAGTTTGGAAAAGTTTCAACATTTTTGGATTTTTCCCAAAAAAAACTGTGCCACCCAAAAACGACATGTCATTTTTGGGGGGCTGAGAGAAAAAAAAAGGGGACCAAATGATGTTGTTTGGTCCATCATCTACCTTACCACGAGCTCATTGCAGAGGCCACCATTTGATTTCAAATGAAGTTTTAATTCATTTGCTTCAACATTACACGTTCCAAATCTCTTTTCAACTAATATAAACCATCATTTGAGTGATTAGAGATTATTTTTTTTCCAAGAACATGTAAGCACCATTCCTTCTCCATTCCATGACCAGTGCACGGCTGTCATTCCCTACCACCTTATCTTTCATTCCATTCCTTATCTTGAGCCAAGAATAATGCTGAACAACATTATAGTACCCACCAAAAGCAAGAAAACAATCATTTTTCTTTCCTCTCATACCTCCACCAATGTCTCTACCATTCCTTCTCTCCAACAAACACTTGAGCGCATGCTCCCCACCACTCCATGTCCCCTCTTATTTTGGTTGCATTCTTCTTTTACAATAGGGCCATATCATAGACAACAAGTCCTTCAATATTTGCTCTTCCTCTCTTCCTTTCTTTCCAAGAATTTTCTCTCATTTTCTCATGGCCAATCTGAGACACACATAGGCACGCCTCCGGCCAAGTCACGCCACCCTTCGCATGCCTCTAAATGTTCACTCTCAACACTCTCATGGACTTTCAAGTTAAGCACAAAGCATTCTTTGAAAGTCAAAAGCCAAACGGATGAGTTACGGCCTGTTTCGTTGAAACCGTTGACGGGTCGAGATGGCGATTTTGACCATGTTTTGAGGTCAGTTTTTTACCTATTTTAATACCAACTTTTTACTATGATATTATGGTATTTGTGGGAATAATCTTATGTGATTTAATGTTTGATTTTGTTTAAGAAACAAAATTTTTATGAATAATTATTTTTAATCATGTTTTTAGGAGAAAACCCATATTTAGGGATTTTTTTCGGGAAGAATCCACATGAGATTTTAAGAAAATTTCTTTTCAATTTGTTTGAAAATTTACAGTAAATGTTGTTCTTGTGATCTCTTAAACAGTCTTTAAATGTGATGATTTGTTTGATGATGTTATAGGATGTGTTTAATGCTAGAAAAATTTGTCAATACTCACAAATTTTTGGCCACATGCGAACGTTAGAATTGGAGAAATAAATCATAGAATAAAAACAACTCATTGTTTTGGTAATTTTGTTGCAACGTTTTTGTAAAAGTTGGCATAGTTGAAAAACACTTAGAATGATTCAAATGTAATAAAAATTTTTCTAGTACTATGTTGAGATGTTAAGAATGCTATGCTAAAATTTTAGATTAATTCAGATTTTGTATGATTTTATAAAATTTGTTGATTATTGACTGCCTATATTTCGTTCATAGTGGCATATTGTTGTTGTGATATCCAAAATGTTAGAAAAATACTTAAACTTGCTCAAACTTGAGGAAATTAATTCTGGTGGTAGGTCTATATGCCTATTATGTCCTGTAAAAATTTCAAAGCCATTGGAATTTTGATGATTTTTCTAAAATTCATCGATTTTCACTACCTAAACCAAAATTCTAGCAACAGAGGTATGAATTGTAGCACATAAAAGAGCGACTTAAATTAGTTCAATTGTGAAGAAATTAAATCTAGTGATTCTTATGGATGTTGGGAATATGTGGTAAAAATTTCAAGTCGTTTTAAATTTTATGTGATTTTTAAAAAAATTCATGGATTATGGGTTGTCTAGGTTACTCATCCAGAAACCAAGTTGTGTATTTAAAAGTATGAAAATGGTACTTAGTCGAATCCGAATGTCATGAGAATTTTTCTAGTCATATAGATGTATTTTAGGAACATTGTATATAAATTTGAAAGCTATTGGAATTTTCTATGATTTTATAAAAATCATAGAGTGTTGGCTGTTGGGTTAAGATTATACACCTATCTTAATTGTGATAATACAAAAAGTTTGTTTAATCGATCAAGTATGGAATTGCTTGTTATAACCATGTTGAATATGATATTTGAGTATGTTCTTATACCAAGAATATTTCTTTTATTACCATGTTAAAAAATTAAAGAAGTTTGAGGCACTTGAATCGTTGGAAATAGAAAGGAAACCATCTGCTTGCAAGAGGTTAAGTAAGAATTTCTACAACTTAGGTAAGTACATACTCACCTACAACATGATTAGGATTGTGAAAAGTTTTGAGAAATGTTATGTTTTAGTATGTTATTAATATTTATGCATTACTCATTCAAAAGACTCGTTTTACCATGGTTATGAAGAATGTCTTTTTATGGAAGTTTACATCATTGTTTCATGATGCATATGACGTTTTCAAATATATATATATATATATGTATATGTGTCATCTAATTAAGGTGTTGCACACCCAATGAATGATGATGATGATGTTTGTCCCGCAAGGTGGATTTATCACGTTTAGTTTGAGATTAGCTACCCCTCTCCTCTCATGACGGCCCGCCCTAATGATGTTAATGGTGCAATGCTAGGGCCCTAAAGAATAAAATGAAAGTTTTAATATAAGGAAAAAGGAAAAAGGAAAAAGGAAAGATATGTTCTTACAAAGCGTGCTATATGCACTATGATGAATATTTTAAAGATGTAATAATTCATGCTATGGTTAAAGTTGTGGTAAGGTTTTGTGAGCTTACATAATGTACTTACTAAGCTTAACGCTTACATAAGTTAATCATGTTGCAGATAAAGGGTGAGGCTATAGCTATGGATGGAGAATGGATAGACAGATGTGTGTGCAAGGATAGTGGTGTTGGATCATGGAATTATGACACAAAATAGAACGTTAATATCGCTATGATTAAATTTAATTCTGCATGTTATGAGATATTGTTATGGACTTTGGTTTGGAATAATTTATAAATTGTAATTTACCTTAATATATTCTATTTATTACGAACTAACCATTTTTGTAGGTAATCAATTAGCTAAGTACCTTGAGTATTCTATCGGGCTAACCGAGGAGGAAAATAGTTTAAGGTAAGCAAGTATTGCTTTTATTTGAAAGATGCAATCCTAAAAAGTGCTAGTAATTCATACTTAGAAATAATTCAATTGTTTAATAAAATAATTCAAAATTTTAAATCCGCATGTTCACATGGTAATGTTCAAATAATAAAAAATAATTTACACCAAAATCCTAGGATAATAATTAGATAATAATTACAAGTTTTGGTTTTCTCATCGAATAAATAAGAGATAACGATGTAAGTTAACGGTTCTTGTAACGTCCGTAAGGGGGCTTTATAGATATGGTATCAGAGCGATTTTCGTTTCCAACACACATCGCCACATGTCTGCCGTAAATCCTCCAAGCAAGTAAATTTTATAATATTTAGATGCTAAGGGAGGTATTTTGTATAGGTATATGCTAGTGAGATGCTAATTTCATTTTGAATTAGAACTATGTTCCTAAGTCCCTAATCTACAATGTACCAATAAGAAGCAACTTTGAATGGTCAAAGTAAGTGAATTAGACCCCACTAATAAGCTTTCGGTATTGGGCTTTCAATTTATGCTTGTTGTGTAACTAGGCCCAAAATATCAAGGCTCGAAAAAAAAAGATGGACCTGCCTAGCCCAAAATGTTTAGGCTGAGCTTAAATTTTGGTTAGATATATTCCAGCCCAAAATGTTTGGGCCAAGTTCAAATTTTGACCCAAATCAGTTAATCTCTCGCACGTGGCCTTCACACGTGTTCAACATAGTGCCCTATTCTTTGTCTATTTATATGGTTACTATGCATAAGGGCTCATTTCTCTGAGCTCACTTTCTCTCTAAATTTTTCACTCTCTCTCTAACTCTCAAATCCTCTTCCTTCTTTCTAGGTTTCCTTCTTTTCTCTCTAAGACATTTTCCAAAATTTGCCAACTTCTAGCTCGATTATTTTTCCTTCCCTCTTCATCTTTCTTTCTTTTTACCATAGATCTAAAGTATCAACATCTGAGAAAGTACTTCCCACCATTTTCTCAAAAAGTTATCAGGAAGAAATACAAGGCGAGGATCACTCGATTATGGATCCTCATGCGTTTTGGCATCCCTAATCATGTGAGGATGCTAATAGAGGGGAAGATTCGTCTAAGTGACTTTGATTAGAACATTGGTTTGCTAGGTGCATGCACTAGTCGTAGTGCAATGAAAAGAAGGGCTCGAGCCATCGTAGTCACATGTAATAAATGTGGGCGACAAAATTGTAATCGTAAGTATACTTTGCTTGGATAAGTGTCAGTAAATAGAGAGGACAAAATAAATTTTTGTAGGAATGGGCTTTCAAGAGAGAACTTGGATGACCTCCATGCTTCTCTTTAGAACCATCTAAGTGGATATGTCCAAGGTGCAATTTTTAAGCTCTGGCCCAAATTCCATACAGAGAGACAACGTCTTAGGAACATGGTAATTCGAGACCCTGTTTGTCAAATCATAAGAAAATTTGATGGAGAATAAATTCTTGCCTTTTAGAGTTCATCTAAGTGTTTGTTTGATTGAAATTGTTACCGTAAATGTTTAAAAAAATATGTGTTCCTCGTCCTGAAAAAAAAAAAGGTTTTGAATTTAGAACATGTGTAGTTTAGTTCGAAATTGTCACAGTAAATGTTGAATAATTACTTTCCTTATTTTAGTATGTTCAAAAAAAAAAATACTTTCCTTATTTTAGTATGTTGAATAATTACTATAGCGTATTTGAATTTTTTAAACTTATCCTGACTTTTCAATATGCACATCTTATCTTTTAAAAGTTTTATAGTAGTTTGTCGGCCCTATCGATTCTCTATCTAGACTTTTCAAGATTCGTGCCTTATCTTTCGAAAGTCCTACAGTAGTTTGTCGGTTTTATTAATTCTTTATTTTTAGTGTGCTTTTGTCAAAAGGTATGTAGTGATGTTAGGATGTCTTTTATCGAATCTTATTGAATTGTCAAAAGTTATATAGATTGAGACTCACTTTTTAAAAGTCGACCTGACCTTTTATAATTTGTCCGTGTCTTTTTCTCACCTTTTTACCTGCTCAATAATTTACTTAGATGTTTAGATTACCTGCTCATTACCTACTTGTCTGCCTTTTTAGTTCTTTTATGTTTTCATCATCTTTAAAATCCCATTCAAGACTCAAAGTTTAGATAGAGCGGGCTTAAAAAAAAAAGAGAGAGAGAGTTGACAAGTCATACAAACCAAACATGTCTACCACCTGTTCATCGAGGAAAAAAATAAATGGTTGTGTCTTTTGTGGTTCCAGCCTTGGGAAAGATAAAGCCTACCTTGAAGCTGTAAAACTCTTAGGACAAGAATTAGTGCATAGAAAGATTAACTTGATTTTATGGGGGTGGAAGTTTAGGATTAATGGGTAGTGTAGCGATAACAGCTAAGTCTAATGGTGCCAAAGTCATAGGGATTATCCCTCGCCTCTTCGTTGAAGGGAACCTGTGTGGAAAAGCATAGGCAAGGAAAAAGAAGTTTTGGACACCTCTGAGCATATTAAAACTATAATCAATAAGTCTGATGCTTTTATAGCATTATCTGGTGGTTTAGGCATCATTGAGGAGACATTCATAGTTGCTAGTAGGAATTTACTGGGTATTCACTCCAAACCATTGGGTCTCTTAAATGTAAATGGTTTTTATGTTAGTCTTTTAAAATTTTTAGACTTTGCTGTGGAACAAAACTTCATTGTAGAGTCAGGGCGACAAATCTTTGTTTCTGCTTCAACAGCCAAGGAGCTATTGGATAAGATGCAAATTATCCATGCAGAGTTTGACATTGCAACATCTAAGCTTGATTGGGAAAAGGCAAACCAGAAGCGACCATTGGATTTGAACCTCTACCTGTAATCTTTTGGTTTTGCCTATAGTATGAACGTTTGTATTTATGGTATCCCAAATAACCACTCTCCTTCTTATCTAATATTTCTTGTGGCATGCTGTTATTAAAACCTCTAGATTCATTAACTTTGATGTTGGGATGGTTGGTGTTACGGAGTATCTAGTACTCTCGAAACGCATCTCATTTAAGGTCCGATCTTTTATTACTGAATTTTCAGTGTTCTCTGATAGCTAGTTATACGGAGTACTTTGTACTCTCAAAACGTGTCTACGTCATGTTTGTAATTATAAGAATACTTCGTAGAAATATGTATATATATATATAAATATATATATATATATGCATGTGTGATGTTTGGTCTGAGTATTTGTATTAAAAAAAAAGTTGTTCATAGAAGAGCCCGTAAGCTAGCCTACAATTACGAGTTCCTTCTAGACTTCTTATGTATTAATGTAATGTGTGTTGTTACTAGAAATATGTGTTGTCCATTTTTAGTTGGGATTGTGATGCAAGACAGGATACATAAATGTCTTTCAAGCAATATCCTCATCTGATTATAAACAACAATTCATATATATATATCAAGGACTAAAATAGTATGATCAACTTGTGCAATTCACTAATCATATTCCAAACTCACAACACATCATTACAAATACGAAGCCTACTGACAACACTCTTATTGAGAGATTAAGTATTTAGAGTTTGATATCTCAAGTAAATGAGCAGAGGCAATAAAACCTACAATAGAGACAAATAACATTGAAGATGTAGAGTTGTCAAAGAAAATATAATGGATTATGATTTTTATTTATGCTATAGATTTAGAAAGTTGTGACACCCATTATTATTAATCGGTATAATAATGACTAAATTTATTATTAGTGTGCCAATTAAATTTTTGTAAAATTTTGTTTCATCTAAGACCTATTCTATACTATTTATTTCATCTATTTTTGATTTTCTAAAAGTTCTCATATGTCCATTTAGCATATTAACCCAAAATGCCCTTGGAACTTTTAATTAATTTCTTGTTGGAATAAAATATGAAACGCAGCAGAAGCAACAGATCGTTGACAAACAAAAATTTTCTAAAGAACTTTGCTCATCGGGAATAGCTATGTAATTTTAATTAATAATAGAAAGCTTTAGGAATTTTACTAACATTTTGAAGACTATCAAGGTATCCTAGCTTTCCTCTTTGACACCACGATCTTTCAATCTAGGCCTCCACACCAATGAAAAGACGAGTGGGCGTCAAACTATAAGAATGAATTTTTCTCATACTTTTCTGAATCTGCTATGTACTCAACACATGAGATAGCATACTTCCTTCTTTTTCAAAGAAGAACTCTCAGATTTTCTCTCTGTGAAAGTTACATGAAAAAGAGTGATCTCTTGAGATAACTCTTATCTCTCTTTTTTTTATATTTGAGCAATTAGTTATTTTTTTTAATTAATTTTAAATTTAAAATAACCACCATATCAGATATATGGGGAAGGGATGTATTCTACATTCTTTATCCTTTTGTAATTCTAAAAACGAATAAAAAAACTTATTAATATATATATATATATGCATCTGTACATTTACATTACGTAAACATTTTCCCTTTTTTTTTGTTTTCAATATAATATATATATATATATGTATAAGTTTATATATATAAAACGTAAACAAAAGAAAGTTTATGTCATATATATATATATATATATTAATATAGAATAAAATCTGATATATATTAACATTCAAAAAATAAATCTCCTTTATTAAAGAACAAATTTTAAATATAATTAATTAATTAATTAACTAATGCTCGATTAAATGTGACAACATTTATCACATTATTTATGTATCACATAGAACATTTTTCTGTATCATATTAATAATTCAAGTGTGAAATAATTAATTCAGAATTCAATAATTTCAAACTAAATATTTATAATTCATTCTATGCATTAAATCCAATATAGTGTCATAGAGGTGGCATTGGGGACCTATGGACCTATAACCCAAGCTCTAATAAATTTGACAATTAATCAAGCTCTTTAATTACTATGCCATATTTATTAGTTTCAGTGTTACTCCACTAAAGACCTAAAATTGAACTCTTGAGATTATAGTAAAATTACTCAAAGAAAATTAACGAGTAGTCTATTGATATAATCATTACATATAAGTCAATCTTCCATAAATAGTTTATAATAAGAGCTAGGTTCAATTTCTATTTACCTCTCTTAATATATCTTTATCCTTGAGTTTCAATAATTCTCTAATGAATAGTTAATTCATAATCTTATTATGAACGAGCGCTCTACTATTCAAACATCGAATTATCACTCAAGAGAACTATTTTTCTAACTTCTATAAGGAAGGAATGGATTCTATATCTATATAATATTATTCCCAACCATTTATTACACATTACATGAAATTATTGATTACACGACCGTTTCCTAAAAACCGTCGTGGTAAGGTGAAAAAAGCGTGACGAGTCATGCCCGCGAAAATGAAGACCATCGTGGGATGGGGCTCGAGTTACCACAATGGTTTTTTGAAAAACCATAGTGGAAGAAGGAAGATACCATGACGGTTTTTTAAAAAACCGTCGTGGTAGCTCATATATTCCATGACAGTTTTTTGAAAAACCGTCGTGGAATATATGAGCTACCACGACGGTTTTTTGAAAAACCATAGTGGTATCTACTAGTATATTCCATGACGGCTTTTTAATAAAACCGTCGTGGTAGCATAGTTAAAACCTCTTTTTCCTACCTCGACATTCAGATACAATTCAGAAACACACTTCATAAATACAAACACAGACTTGTTCGAATCAGCTATCACGGTCTCTCTCTGCCTCCATACTCCTTAATCTCAGCCCAAATTATAAGTTTTTGTTAGAAATTGATAAACTGTTATTGATTGTGTTGTATAATTAATCCAAAATTGATAAATAGTTGTTGATTTTGTTGTTTATTCCGTGAAATTTGTATTGTAGATCATGGGTATGATTTCTTCGTTTTATAATGAGTATGTGTAATTTGTTTATGATGGGTGATGTTTTTGTTTTATGATTAATTAATATATATAGGTGGGTATATATATGAATTGTGAAGTTAATTTTCATTGAATATTTGCTATTTATTATTTCGATTTAGGAATTGCAAAATGGATAGGAAATGGATGTGGGATTTTTGATTGTCTAGAGAGTATGTGAATGGTGTGGAAGAGTTATTGGATTTTGCCAAAAGTCATGCCAATGGTGATAAATTCAGTGTCCTTGTGTTCAATGTGGAAACCATAGATTGCATCCAATTCCAATTGTTAGAGGACATTTATTTTGAAATAGAATTATATGTAGTTATCAAACATGGCATTTTCATGGTGAGTCTAATTTCAATCCAACTTTACTAAGTAAAGAAAAGCAAGCTATTGTGGAGGATAATATGGAGGAACAAGACAATATGGTTGACATAGTCAATGATTTAGAAGAACACTTTATGGACCGTCTGGATTTATTTGAGACAATGATGAATGATGTAGAGACACCAGTGTATGAGGGATGTACCCATTTCACTAAATTGTCTGCTTTAGTTGGATTATGGAATTTGAAAGCGTTCAGTGGGTGGTCAAATTCTAGTTTCACAAATCTGTTGGAATCTTTAGGAAGGCTTCTACCAGAAGGTAATAAATTACCAACTAGTATGTATGAGGCTAAGAAGACTTTGAGCACTTTGAGAATGGATTATGAGAATATTCATGCTTGTGAAAATGATTGTGTTCTCTATAGGCATGAGTATGAGGACGAGGATTACTGTCCAATTTGTCAACAAGCAAGGTGGAAGAAAGGAAAGGATCCAAAAGACAACAAGAATGGAGTGCCAAAGAAAGTGTTATGGTACATTCCACCGGTTTCACGTTTGAGGCGTTTATTTGGAAGCCCAGAACATGCCAAGAATTTGACATGGCATCATGACAGATGGGTGGATGATGGTGTGCTTAGACACTTGGCGGATTCACCATAATCGAAGACTTTTGAAGCTGATCATCCCAACTTTAGTGCGGATCCAAGAAACATACATTTCGCTTTGTCGACAGATGGAATGAACCTGCATGGTAACATGAGTAGTAGGCATAGCACTTGGCCCATAATACTTGTTAACTATAATCTCCCTCCGGAGATGTGCATGAAGCGAAAGTTTTTAATATTGTCTTTATTGATTTTAGATCTTCACCAACCAGGCAATGACATTGATGTATCCTTGGCACCGTTAATCGATGACCTAAAAAAGTGGGAAAATGGAGTTGAAGTTAGAGATGCTTACCGAAAAGAGATGTTCACACTCCGTGCGATGTTGATATGGACAACTAACGACTTCCCTACATATGGCAATTTATCTAGCTATTCGGTAAAGAGTTCTATTGGTTGTCCTATTTGCATGATGGAAACGTCTTACAAACGGTTGAAGAATGGAAAGAAAACTGTTTTTCTTGGTCATAGAAAATGGTTGCCAAGAGATCATCGCTACTGCAAACAAAAGAAAGCCTTTGATGGCAATAGTGAAGAAAGAGACCCTTCTCACCCTTTGACAGGTGAACAAATATTTGAAATGGTAAAAGATATAAAAGTCGTATTCGGTAAGGGAAAGCAAGGTAAGGACGAGCTATCAAATGATGGACCATGGAAAAAAAGATCAATCTTCTTTGATCTTCCTTACTGGAAGAGACTCTTTGTTCGCCATTGTTTGGATGTTATGCATATTGAGAAAAACGTTTGTGAATTCGTAGTCGGCACGTTGCTTGACATTTCGGGCAAGACTAAGAATGGTGAAAAAGCTCGGTTGGATCTCATGGAAATGGAGATTAGGCCTAATTTGTTTCTTGAGAAAAGAAAGAACCATACTTACTTGCCTCCGGCAAAGCACACGTTATCCAGAGCAGAAAAGAGAAAGCTTTGTGAATGGCTTGCTTCATTAAAAGTGCCGGACAGGTATTCTTTGAACTTCAAAAAGTTAGTGTCAGTGAAGGATTTGAAACTTATTGGCATGAAAACACACGATTGTCATGTGTTGATGCAGCAATTACTACCATTTGCTTTGCAGGGAATTCTAACAACGGATGTGGGATTTGCAATTTCCAAGTTGTGCTTGTTCTTCAAATCAATATGCTCGAATGTCATTGATCCACTTGTGCTAGATTCACTGCAATTGGAGTTAATGCAAACCTTATGCATGCTTGAAAAGTATTTTCCACTGGAATTTTTTGCCATCATGATTCATTTAACGATGCACTTAGTACGTGAAGTTAAGTTATGCAGACCGGTGTATTTGAGATGTATGTACCCATTTGAAAGATATATAAAGGTTTTGAAGGGCTATGTGAAGAATCGAAATAGGTAAGAGGGATGTATTGTAGAAAGTTACATAGCTGAGGAATCGGTTGAATTTTGCTCCGAGTACCTATCTAATGCGGACACAATTGGGGTGCCAAAGACTATAAACATTGAGGCTAGGGGATTATCTATGGTCAATCCTTCATCAGTAAATCGAGAGGAGTGGGAGCAAGCTTGTCTTTATGTCTTGCGCAATGCTAATGAAATGGAGCCTTTCATTGAGGAGCACATGAACAAATTAAAAAAAGCATACCCAAAAAGAGCTAGAAATGAGAAGTGGTTGCAAGATGAACACAACCAGACCTTTCGATTGTGGATTAGAGCATACATCTATGGCAAGTGCTCCGCATCACAAGATGGAGGCATGTCACAGGAGTTGAAGAACCTAGCTAGAGGACTATCGTTGGTAGTTACATGGTACATGTCATATTCCATAAATGGTTACACTTTCTACACTCGCAAAAGGGATGAGAAGCATCCGGTGCAAAATAGTGATGTGACTCTCCGTGCTGAGGTTATGCATATTGCCTCCGTCAAGGATAAGAATCTGGTATATAGGAACATAAACTACTTTGGTTGCATTGAAGATATTTGGGAACTTGATTATGAGGGATTACACATAGCACTTTTTAAGTGCAAGTGGGCCGACAATAACTATGTTAAGAATGATGAAGACGGCATCACGGTGGTTGACTTTAGAAGATTTGGTACAGGAATGATCCCTTCATTATGGCATCACAAGCAATCTAAGTTTTTTATACTACAGATCCCCAAGACATGGAGTTGTCTCTAGTCGTCTCAAGAAAGCCAAGAATAGTTATCGACGGTGAAGAAGTTGATGAAGATTGTGCAGACATCCCTTCATTCACAAAAGGATTGCCACTGGTTGAAGAGATAGATAATTTTGAAGATGATGTTTCACACTTGCTTCGTGAAGATGTGGAATGGATATGTATTGAGGAACCAATGAAAAAAAAAGATAAAAAGATGAGCATCAATAATTTGTATATATGTTATTTTACTTGTAACATTTTTCTTTAATTTATTGCATTTTTCAATCTTTTCTTAATTTTTGTATATCTATCTATAGTTAAATTTCTGGTGAAAACAGAGATAAAGTATACATTCTGGGCCATTACATGCTTAACACACAGGCTGACCACCCTGGGCAACAAAGAATATAATGTGTGTAAGAAATATTTAAGACAATTTTTAACGACGGTTTTCCCAAAAACTGTCGTAGATAGTATTTTCCATGATGGTTTTTGCAAAAAGCATCGTGGAAAGCTTTTACCAGCATTAAAAATGCTATGAAAAGCAGTATTTTTCCATGACGGATTTTGCAAAAACCGTCGTGAAAATTTACAGCAATTTTTTCCATGACAGTTTTTTCAAAATCCATCGTGGAAAGTTTTTCACAACGTTGCAACTGCTGTGAAAAGCAGTATTTTTTCATGACAGTTTGTGCAAAAACAGTCGTGGAAGACAGTCTTCCACGACGGTTTTGCCTCTTTAATTTTTGAAATTCGTGCCACGCCAACCTGTAATTGTATGCGTGCCCTCTCTCTCTGGCCAATCCTCACACTCTCTCTCAAATCCCTCTTTCTCTCTCTCTAAAATCTAACCTCCCTCTGCCACCATCTTCTCCACGTCGTCGCCATAGCCTACACGCCGTCGATAAGTTCCCCTCCCTCTCTCTCCTTTTCCCCCTTAAAGGCCACCAACTCTCCCCCACCCCCCCAGGCCCCCCACCGTGACCCCACGCCCCCCCACCACGACCCCTCCACCCCCCTCGCCCCTTCCCCACTAGCCCTTACCCCCTCAACTCCCCCACCATGACCCCCTACCCCCCCTCACCCCTTCCCCACTCGCCCCCACCCCCCCAGCCCCCTCACCAGCCCCAACCCCCCCAACTGTGAGCTCTCTACCCCCCTTGCTCCCATCCCCACTCGCCCTAGTGATGTAAGAACGGGCCGGGCTGGCCCGTTCTCTTTAGGCCCGCACGGGCCACGGGCCGGGCCGGCCCGGCCCATATTAAAATTATCTTGGCCCGGCTCGGCCCATGGGCCAATTTTACATGGGCCGTGCCGTGGGCCTTAAATGGGCCGGCCCATCATAGGTTTAAATGGGCCAACCCATCTAAATGTGTAATTTTTAATTTTTTAATTTTATTTTTTATTTTTGAATTTTTAAACAAGTTAACAAATATAAAAGTTTGAATAGTCATGAGAAATACAAAAAGAGATATTTTATTTACGATTGCCTCATTAAAAACG
>CAMOHE010049110.1:0-21492 GCA_946598075.1 Artocarpus hirsutus
GAAATCACCATGGTTTCCTACATGACAAGTTCTATATTTTGACACAATCTAATATTATCTTTAACAGGATGATGGAATAGATTGTTGTTGGATATAGAGTGAATCATGTGAGAAATATGAGTGATTAAGAAGGAATTTGGCCCTCATTTATTATGAGAAAGATATTTATGGGCCCCTCGATAAGTTAGACTGAAGAAAAATGTATGGCCATACTAGAATGAATTGATAAGGGTTATCAATATCAGTCTACTTAAGATCGAGAAATAATATGATTGAATAGTATAAGGATGACATAAACCATGCCCTATGTTCAATCAAATTATCTAAAGACAAAAGGACTTTAATACTTATTGTGGATTAGGTTATGTCGGATTATTGACATTCGCATAACTTGGGTAATCATAATGTCTTGCTAGAGGCCACTTATGATTTGTGGGCCAGAAAGAGAATTTCAAGCCCACTACCAACGTTATGTGAACCTACAGGATCGCACACTTAGAACAGATCAATAACGAATTTTGGGGTAACTGTGTCTAGGTTCGATGAACCTGATAATGTCCAGATTCGATGTACTAGATATGTCTAGGTTCATTGAATCTGACATTATCTAGATTATCTGAATCATATTCGAATTACTGATATTATCTAGATTTTCTGAATCATATTTGAATTACAAGCATTATCTAGATTCTCTAAATCATATTCGAATTACAATTTATCCTAGTTAAAATCTAACTCTACCTCGATGTCAATATATATATATATATATATCTGTTTTAGGGTGTCTAGTCGTATTAAGAAGAGAAAAGGCATTCTCTTATTCAAAAGGACAAAGACATTAAAACTCTAAAAATTAGAGAGAGTCATTTAATGCAAAAAAAGGATGCTAGCACACCAATTCGTTTTTGAGAGAGTCTGTTTGTGTGGATACCTGCAGGGGACGTTGCTCTAAGTAACAACGTCTAAATCTGATCCCGATTACTAAAAGTTCGAGTTAGGGTGTCACCGAAGTGAACCCGCTCTCTCCCTTCCAGAATCTTGCCATTTTGTTATCCTGGTAAGATTTCATAACTTTATTATCAATCTAATCGAATTACATGGATCCTGCAAGGGTTTTGTGGGAATTAATTTTTAATTTTTTGTTGCGTATTTAAATCATAAAATCCAACAAAACCCAACACTATGAACCATCTGGACGGAGGAAAAATTTTAAAACAACAAATAAAACTGCGAGCGAAAGGCTCAATAGAACTTAGATATTGAAAACATTAATTTAAATAAATAAAATATTTATTAATGTAAAAACCATAAAAGACTATAAATGACTTCAATTATCCACATGCGTACCATTCCAGTCTAAAGATCTCTTATAATCAAGTTTATTTTTATCTTGTACAAAACCAACTAATTCACCACCGTAGTGGCCTAATTGTGTTTCAGGACCTACCCTAAAAGTTATTCTCTACACAACTCAATCTCTGTAAGTGGCATCATGCACTAATGTCTCATTCCGAATGGCGTCCTTTGCTCATTCGGTACTAAATATTTTTGAAACTTATATCATTATTTAAGTCTCATATTACCAAGTTTTCTTATTTACATTTATTATTTAATTCATTATGATCATTTTATTACCAACAATTACTGAAAATAATTAAGTAAATACATCACAATTATTCCTCAAAAACATTTTTAGGAAAATGTGTTGTGGCCAAAGCTCTTTTAAAATTATAGCTAACAATGAAGAGGAAAGCTCTTTTAAAATTATAGCTAACAATGAAGAGGGTCTAAAGTCTTACTTTGTTCTTTAGCACAATAGCATTAACTCCATTGTCTCTGTCCGTTCCGCGTCAACTCCTCAAAACTGCGAACAACCTTGGGCATGGACTAGATTCGGTAATATCTAATTTAGAATATTCTACATTAGTATGTTAGTTCATGATGCCTTAATGTGCCTTTAAAGTCTAAATTTTCATGTCATAGAATCAAAAATCCTTTCTATCATTAAACAATGAAAACTAGTAAAAAATTGCCATTTTTATGTAGCTTGGTTGGCTTGCCAGCCAAACTGCTTGTGTCCAACTGACCGACCATTTGAGTCTGGCCTGCCAAAGTATGAGTTTAGCCTGCTGATCTGTTAAAATCTAAAAAATTCTAAATTTCAAGTCTCGACCAATCCAAGCTCAAAAGCTCATTTTTACCCCGTTTTATAGTTCTCAAAGCATGGGTAACATTCAAAAATGTTAGAATAACATCCTAAAACACCTTTTAAACCCTTTTCCTAAAATTTTCATGAAAATTTGCAATTTATTCCAAAAATTGAGAAAAATGTAAAAACTGTGTTTAATTCGGTTTTAGTTAAAAAAAAAACTTGGATTTGTGCTAGTTTAAGTTTCACAAACTCAAATTAGATGTTTTTTGCCATAGCAAGATAACCCATGACTAACATCATATGTTCCTTCACAGACATCCCCGATCTTTGTTTGTAGTTCAAAAGTTTCTAAAGCACCCTTTGCCATTTGTTATGGCTTAGCCTCTAAACATGTCTTCAAGATTATCCAAGATCTGCTTTGTAGTCTCAAAATATTCATGTTGAGCCAGCAGTATGTTACTCATACTAGCTATAACATAATACCAGGTCTGATCATTAGCATCTTTCAATGATCATACGCTTGGATTTGCTCATTAGTGGATTCCCTAGTAGATTCGGGAGGACATGGTGTCATCAACACAAATTTTAGTTCCTTAAAGGCTAGGATGATATTTAGGTTACTCTTCCAATCATTATAATTCCTATTGGTTAATTGGGTTTTATCAAGTATCAAAGATAAAGCGTTTTTAGTCATTTTAATCTACAATAAAGAATTGTATACCAAACATAAGTAAACATATCTTAATAGTTTTAGTAAGATAATACAATCAAGTAATTATACAGTGGTGTTTATGTGCCAAAACGTTGAAAATGTCACAATCTTACAACAATAATTCCTAACTCAGAATTCAACAAGCCGCCTAGGGGAGACTCGTAAAATTTAATCAGGAACACAGATCATCTCCAATTAATATATGCCATCTAGGACCCGTTTGATCCAGCATATATTAATAATCATTTTCTTTGGTCATTAATTTTATTAACAAAGCTCTTAGGGGAGGTTAATAATAAAATTAACATGAGTGTATAGCCATCATTTCAACTAATTATCCATGACCTATAATCGCCACCCAAGAGTGTGTAGTGATAGATAATGCTAAAATAAATTATCCTTTCAGAGATGCAACCTCGTAGATGATGAAATCCCTTCCTAGGGGTTGGGACTATCATGTGCTACCTATAGACCAACGATGGAGGCTGTAGATCCTCTCTTTGAAAACCTTCTCCTGCTCAATCTTTTGAAAAACCAAGGTTTTATTTTAAAAATATGCATGAGCAATTTTTAATGAGCGGCACTTCCTATTCTATATGACATGTTATCAACATTCATGGCAAATCATATTATAATACAAACAAGCAAAACAATCATGCAAAGGTACAACCTAAATAATAATAAATAACCGTAATATTATAGCTTTACTCTAGAGAAAATAAAGATTACAAGAGATCTATTGAAACATATTACGGACTTTTTATCCTTATATCTTCTAGTTGTTTCTGCCTTCATGAGGCATCCATCTTCAAGTCTTCAATCCCACACAGATCAAATACTTCACTTTTTCGGTCAGTACAAAATTTCATGTTTCTTAGAAATTGTCTAAAAAATAAAATCAAAACTACATTGAAAAACACACATTTTCTAAAAAAAATACAACTCTTTACCATTATATCAATTTGTGTGATTGGCCTGCAGGTCATAAGCCATCGGCATGCCGAAGTTGGTGGTTCGGCCTGCTGTAAGAGTTAGTTGAATCCTGGCCCATAGAGGGCCTACCGAATTGGAGGTTCAACCTATACGTATGCAACCATCGACATGTCGATCCTAAATGTTCAGCCTGACGGCCAAGCAGAACTCACATTTTTCTAGAAAATAGTTTTTACGTAGTTTTGCAATCATATTTTTAAAAAGTCAAAAACATAAAAAATTTAGAGACTCAGGAAAAACAGTGGAACCACTATCATCCATATTTTAGATCTGTCTTTACTCCAAACGATTATTTAATTACAAAATTTGCACAAATTTAAAATTAAATAATAGTTCCTAGACGGTAATGATAGACCATCATCTAATTACATGGAAAACCTAGATACATATTCTAACATCTAAGAAACCACAACTAGCACAGATTAATTAATAATTAAATAATAATTTAATCAATCATAATTAATTAATAAGCATTCACCATATAATCTCATGACAACATATAAATATATAGAAATCCTAGAGTGCCAACTCTTTAAAAAATTAAATTCAAGCATATGAGAGATCAAGATCACATAATTTATATATATATATAACATGATCACAAACTTGTAAATTTACATAAAAACCATGGCTCTGATACCAATAATTGAAAAATGAGTACGCAACGAAATTTTAAAAATTTTAAATCAGAGTATTTTTCAAAACACAATTTTGACAATGATATATACATAAATTATCCATATCTTACTGACCTTTGTATGCTAAAGAACTCTTGCAATCTATGAAGAAAAGAACATTCTAGAAGAGCCTTAACCAACTGGTCTTCTTTGCTATTCTCTATCCATGATTAGAGTGTGTGTAGCCACGCATCATTTAGCTCTTCCCCAATGACTCTCCTTCCAACCAATTGAGAAGACCTAGAACAAAGGTTTGTGATTATGAACAAAAGCTCTTAGGAAGTTTCAGAGTATCTAACACTATAATACTCACTGTTAACTTCACATGTGATCTAAATAACTCACTCCTTATTTATAGAGGTCGAACCCAAGGTTGGTCATTATCAGATAATGCCTCAAAAATTCAAATCTAGATCAACTTCTAATAAAATCGCGTCAAAAATGTGTGATCAAATTATCCTTAGATCAACAAGCCAAACTAACGAATCGGCTTACTGAACTTGCTCCATTGGTAGGCCAAAGTAACTGATCAGCCTGCTGAACTTACGATAATATGATCCTGGAGAATCTTTTATTTCCTACCTGAGATTCTTTAGATAGAGCCTCAGTTTTAATTCAAAAAACCCAATAGAGAAGTTATATGATTAAAACAATCATATCTAGATAATCTTTAGGAAAATAAATATTCCCAATAATTCAACAAGTTTATCTTGAATTAATTTACAATAAATTAATTCAACTGATAAATAGATATGAATTATCTAATCCTATCAAATTTCAACCAATCTAATAATTTAACATAAGTTATCAATTTATTAGAAAAGCATGCGGTATCGTTACAAGATTTATTATGAGCTAGCAAAGAGGACCTGATGGACCTATATAATTCAAGCTCTAATAATTATAAAATATAATATCTTAGATGCATATTTTATAATTATCAACTCTAGCACTATTTCACTAAAAGCTGAGAGCTATACTCGCAAATTATATAAAATAACGAAGCCTAAATTAGCTAAGTGTCGATGACATATCATAATGTGTTGTATCCTCATAAGAGATTCATAATCAGCATTAAGTATAAATTCCATCTTGCCTTCATGATTATTTTTATTTTAGGTTCCGTTATCTCACCATTCAAAAACTTACCATCCAAGGACAGTATACCATTTGGTTAAACTTTTGCATCCAAATGGTTGAGTGCTCCAGTTTTCTAATTACAAGATAATGCATATAAAAGAATATCATTGACTTCATCAATAGAGCTATGGATTCCATATCTATGAATAACAGGTCTATACTATCAAGTGTCATGTCTTTAATATACTAGTATATGTACCATCACAAAGTCAAGATGTCACCCTTTGGTACATCAAAAGACATAAGTCAAAATAATGGGCCTATTAATCATTTTAAGATTAAGATACAACATATATGATTGTCTAAATTGAATTGATTTGCATAGATAAAATTATTTATCCAAATCAATTACACTTTATATCCCGATTCAATATATCGTCACCTATGGCAATATACAAATGTTTCTACTTGCAGAGTCCAACTTTAATGGCCAAGACAAGCTATCTCCCGTTAGAGATATAGACAACATAACAATCTTAGTATGAATAAAGCACCTAATTTTGTTCCCTAAATTGTAGATCTTATGATTTAGACCATCACTTTTAGAATCATGTCTTTTGCTTAATCTATCCATCATATGCTTGGTTCTTAAAAGTTTAGACTGTTAGTCTTAGACTTTTGTTTACTTAACATATATTCAACAAATATGAACGCAAAGAGGACAACATTTGGTATATGAACAATAAATGAATTCTTTATTGATAAAATGTCTCCAAAAATATATTACAACATTTTACTCCTTAGGGCATACAGTTTAACACTATTCAAGTGGAGACATTAGATTGGACAATATTTTAGTCCTTTGTTAGACAATATTTTCTAATCTTTTATTATAAATAGAGTGTTCAAATTTGTTACTATGATGATCATATATATGACAATCTTAATCCAAAGTATTTATATAGCTTTTGTTTATGATATTATGTTTTTTGACTTGCTGAGTAAGATTTCTATAAATACAAACCATAACTTAAACCTTGAAAACATAATGGAATAAATGGCTAAGAATAATGGAAGTTAGAAAATAGTTCTTTTGAGTGATGATTTAGGACTTAAACAGTAGAGTGTACATTCATGATAAAATTATGAATTAACTATTCATTAGAGAATTATTTAATTTCAAGGATAAAGAAGTAATATGTGAGGTGAATGAAAATTGAACCCAATTCTTATTATGAACTATTTATAAAGGACTAACTTATATGTAATGCTTATATCAATGGGCTTCTAGCTATTTTTCTTTGAGTAATTATTACAATAATTTTGAAAGTGCAGGTTTGTAATAAAGTAGCACTAAAACTAATAAATTTGGCACATTAATTAAATAGTTTATTTTCAAATTTATTGGATCTTAAATTATAGGTCTATAGGTCCCAAATGCTACTTCTATAACATTTTATTGGATTAAAAATAAAAGCATGGAACAAATCATATTTAATTTAGATTTATTGAATGCTAAATTAATTTTCACACTAGGAATACTAATGTGTCGCAGAAAAATATTCTCTATGACAAATAATATGATGTGACAAATATTGACACATTTAACTGAGCAATATTTAACTAATTAATTATATTAATTAAATATCTTTTGAATTTTCATAAAAAATATATTTTGAAGTAATCAATTAATTATATTTAATTAGTGAGAAAATTTAAAAATATTTTAATCTTGTGGAATGCATGTGTGCCCTCTATTCCAATATGAACACAAAATTAATTAATTAATTTAAAATTGAATTTATATCCTAAAGTGGGTGTAAACCTCCCACTAAAAGAATTAATTTTTTTAATTATTTATAAATTAATTAAAATAACTAACTGTTGAGTTATAAAAAGTGTAAAGATACTAGTTTTCACGTATGTGATATTTTTGAATCCCTAGAGGGAAAAACTGAGAGTTCTTCTCTGATAGAAAAGTTCTATTATCTCATGTGTTGAGTATATAGCAGAACTAAAGGAAGTGAGAGATTAATTTATTTATTGTAGTTTGATGCCCACTCGCCATTCAATTGATGTAGAGGCTTAGCTTGAAAAACCATGGTGTCAAGAGGAAAGCTAGGATACCTTAATAGGTCTCCAAAAGATTTGAAACAAATTCTCTTATGTATTCAATGTTGAATTAAATTTACATAACTATTTCCATTAAAAAGAGTTTTGAAAAAAATTTATTTATTAACTGGACCATTTTCTAATTGCATTTTATATTAAAATTCCAACAACAAATCGTTTTTTAAACTGCCTATGTTTAAACATTGAATTTCATTAACGAAAATTTTTAGAGGGAGTATCTTTGTTAGTTACGATTAAACAATTGATATACAGTATATTAGGAAGGAGAAACATTATTGCATGGAATGAATATACATATGAAATTTCTACAATAAGATTCTCTATTTTCTTTTATTTATAAGAACTTTTTTATGCGATCAGATTTGAATTTAATGATTAAAAATAAGCAAGTTCATCTTTAGTTAAATAAGTCCATCCAAATCAAATCTACCACAAAACACAAGAACAAGAAATAAAAATAAAACTTTAAATTGAAAATTCTTTAAAAAAAAACTAAAGGAGATATTTACCCTTCTTCTTTGATGACGGCATGGTGTCAACAACGACTTGGAGGCCAGCAAGCTTAAATGTGATAGTTTGTGGCAACACACCACCTCTGTCATGACTCTACAGAACCGCTAGTTGTAGCTCCATTTCGTGATCTTGCTCACGACCCAAATCAACACAGACTATCGCAGCCTCTACTTTGTGACGGAGATTGTGACTTGAGGATCGTGTTATGATGGTGATGTTGCTCAAGGATCAACCTAGTTTCTAACAATAGTTGTGATTCCGGCATATGGGCAATCTCCATGATGACAAGATCGCGATGGCTATGCATGCGAAGAAGTCGCGACCCTTGCAATGGGATCTCAGTGGGTTCGTTAAGTGTGGGTCACGACACCTTTGCTCCCTCTGCCTTTGTGGGTTCGCCCATGCTACAGATGCAACCATTTCTATTGCAAGCAATGTCGTAAGGTTGGCAATGGATTTCGATGCAACTCACGACAGAGATCGCAAAAAAATCACGGCTGTGTTTGCGAGCCTATTGCTATGTTGCTTGCAGCCATCGTGGATCACCGGATCCAAGAAAGGAAGGCTGGAGGCGAGAGCAGCGTGAAGGCAAGGCCACGGGGGTCACCATGGTGGCCGAGATGTTGGAGATGGATAAAAGTTTTTTTTATTATTTTTTTGAAATTATTTGAGCCCTTTTTAATTATTTTTGTAATTATTATGTTAAAATATGTTAGAATCAAATATGCTATGTTTATTTTTACTTTTGTTGGACCTAGATTTTAGACTGTTACGACCAAAAAAAATAAAAATAGAAAAGAATGTTAGTGATAAAAACTTTTTGAGGGCTCTTGCCATGGTCTTTCACAAGTAAATAAAGGGAATTTCTACGTTAAGGGGCACCTAAAAAAAAAAAAGTCTTATTAATCAAAGACAATTCAAAGATGGTGAATGTTTCCATTAGTGGTAGGGCCTATATTTTAGAAGTTAAAATATGACTTTTAGTGCAGGGGATTGGAAAGGGGGTGGAACTATTTTAACGTCGTTTGTATTATACGTTGTCGTTGTCTTGCCCTCTTTTTTTCTCTAAACTTTGCCATTCTCTAAACTTTGTTAGAAAATGGCAATTGGGTGAATAAGAAATTGATGCTCATTAGTGGAGATTAATGGAGGTCATAAACCTCATGTTGTAACACCCAAATGCATGGTTAATTGGTGATTATGAGCTTCATAATCATGGAAAATAGAAGGTTACAATCAATGGTTTAATGGGAGATTATGAGCACCATTATCATGGAATATGGAGGGTTGCAACCGGTGCTTTTATGCACATAAATTCTGAATAAAGGCTCATTATAATTTAGATTGTAACATCTATTTTCTTAACCCTATATATAGAACACTCCTCCACATGTTTGACATAGATAGATATATATAGAATTTGCACTTAAAAAAAATATATAGAGATTTTACTTTGTTTTCAAGTCTATTTAGTTTGGTTGTAGTCGTTTTTGGCGATAGAATAAAACACTGTTTCAAGTTTGCTAAAAACGGTATCCGATAGTACTTAAGATTCCGTTGCTAGTCGTTGTATCCTAGGAGACAGACGTCCGTCATAACCTTGTGCACAACCGGAGGGGACGAATCTGTTTTAAGGAAAGCATGTGCTTCACGTGCCTCGACCATTCATCTGTTCAATTACCACTTTGTTTCAGTTGAAGTTGAAGTTGAAGGTTTTGTTATACCTTTCCTTATTTTTTTATCTTTACAATTGTAATTTGTTTGTTTTATGCATACTATAATTGTTTGCAAATCCTGTTAGTAATACATGCAATGCTTTATTCATATTATTTGCTATTATATTTCAACAATCTTAAAACAGATCTTCCATGTAGACAAACTAGGAGTAGGATTCAAAGGAATATGTCATATTTTATATCCCATGTTTGTTTTCATTCTATTGAAATTCTGATTGTTTTCGCTATATTATTCAATTGTTTAGTCTCTTGGTTTTACTTATATACATGTTTAATTAATTGATGCATGATATTACGCTTTTATATGAACGTTAGGATTTTACGTTTATGTTTTAATATTTTGCTTCAGTTATGCATGCATAAATGGTTTTGATGCTTATATATACATTATTCTTCTAACGCTTTTGATTGATTGGTAATTGAATGTTGTGGATTAATTACTGACTTCGTTTTGGTTATGAGTCTTGTATCTTAAAAAAAAAAAAAAAATCTTTATTGATATGTTCATATTGTTTTTTCTTTGTTCTTGTTATATACCTATGTATGTATATATATTATTTAGTTAACGTTTTTGTATAAACAGTGAAAGTTTTGTTGTTTTTATTCTATTTATAATTGTTTACGTTTTAAATAAATGTAACAGTTGTTAAAATAGTTTATATTTTTTAGTTTTATATATATATTTATATATTTATGTAACAGTTTTATATCAGTTGGCCTATGTTATAAGTTTATAACAATCTTATTATTTCCTTCAACCGTTTACATTATAAAAACATATTCATTATAATAGTTTATTATGTTTTGTTCTAATCTATATATTCATTATATTTACTATTTCAATATTATATACGTTATGTACTTTTGTTATTACATTTTAATGTTCTTTTGGTATGTTATATATGACAACTATATATGTTAAACTGTTTACTATTTGCAATGTTATAGATGAATGATTATGTTATATATTAACTAGTTAACATCTATAAACGTTTACAGATTATATATATCTGGAAATTTTTTGTTTACATTTCCTTTGTATACTATTCCATATATTAAAAACCTCTTATCAAGTTTGTTATATATAATAGATTGTTTACATTATATTTTTTAAGTTACATAATTTGTTTTATTATTATTATTATTATTATTATTATGTGGTTGTTAATAACAGATTGTTTAACATTTTGTTGTTATCACTCTGTTTCTTAAATTTTAAAGGTAACTAACTTTGGTTCTATTTTTTGAAGTTGAAGAAATGGGTGATAACATGAATGTTGTTCCAACTAAAAACGTTCAAACTAGGAGCACTTCTGAGACATCGATGCCGTTTCCTATGGTCCATGCTTCGACCTCGACACAACCTTTGTCAGTTACGGTTCCTGTGAACTATAATGAAAAACCTAAAAAATTTAATGGACTGAATTTTAAAACTTGGCAACAAAAGATGTTGTTCTATTTGACAACACTGAATCTTGTGAGATTCTTGAAAGAGGATCCTCCTACTATTAGAGAGGATGAAATAGATGCACAGACCTTGCTTGCTGTTGAAGCATAGAAGCATTCTGACTTCTTGTGCAAAAACTATATTTTGAATGGTTTGACTGATGCACTCTATAATGTGTATAGTCCGAAAAAAATGGCCAAAGAAGTGTGGGAGTCTTTGGACCATAAATACAAAATAGAAGATGCTGGTGCTAAGAAGTTCATAGTTGGACGGTTTATGAACTACAGAATGGTGGATTCCAAGACTGTAATTAGTCAAGTTCAAGAACTGCAATTACTCATTCATGAAATTCATGCAAAAGGAATGGTAATTAGCGAGTCTTTCCAGGTAGCTGCAATCATAGAGATGCTACCCCCTGCGTGGAATGATTTCAAGAACTATCTAAAGCACAAGCGTAAGGAGATGAGCGTTGAAGATCTTATTGTTCGACTTCGCATTGAGGAAGACAATAGAAGATCTGAGAAAAAGCCTTTTAACAAGTTTGTTGCCAAGGCAAATGCGGTGGAGCATGATAAAAGCTCTAAGAACAAGAAAACCAAGTCGGGGTTCAAGCTGGGACCTAAAGGTGGAATTTCAAAGAAGCAGAAATTCTAAGGAAAATGTTTCAACTGTGACAAGATGGGTCACAAGTCGGCAGATTGTAGGTTGCCAAAGAAAAATAAGAAGAAAGAGGCCAATGTGGTGGACGCCATCACACAAGAAGTGTCAGACATCAGTCTTTCCGCCGTGGTGTCTGAAGTCAACATGGTAGACTCCAACCCGAAGGAGTGGTGGCTGGACACTAGGGCCACATGCCATGTTTGCTGTGATAAAGCTGCCTTTGCTGAACTTGTGTTGTCAGATTCTGGGGAGAAGCTGTACATGGGCAATTCAGCTACATCTGATATCAAGGGCCAAGGAATGGTATTTCTGAAAATGACATCAGGCAAAGAAGTTAAGTTGCAAAATGTGTTGTATGTGCCTGATATTAGGAAGAATCTCATTTCTGGAACTCTGTTAAGTTCACATGGCTTCAAGATGGTTTTTGAGGCTGATAAATTAGTTTTGTCTAAGCATGGGATGTATGTGGGAAAGGGATATGTGAAAAATGGAATGTGGAAAATGAATGTAATGGCTATTAAGCCCAATTCCATCAATAAGAATAAAAAGTCTTCCGCTTATATGCTTGAGTCTTCTAATTTATGGCATGGTAGACTAGGTCATGTTAATTATGATACTTTGCGTAGATTAATTAACTTGGATCACATACCCACGTTTAATATTGATCCCAAACATAAATGTGAAATATGTGTGGAGGCAAAACTAACGAGATCTTTGTTTCAAACGATTGAGAGAAATACCGAGCCACTTGATTTAATACATAGCGATGTTTGTGACTTAAAATTTGTTCAAACTAGAGGTGGGAATAAATATTTTGTCACATTTATAGATGATAGCACAAAATATTGTTATGTATATTTGCTTAAAAGCAAAGATGAAGTTATTGAGAAATTTGTTCTCTATAAGCAAGAAGTTGAAAATCAACTTAATAAGAAGATTAAGATAATAAGAAGTGACCGTGGTGGTGAATATGTAGAACCATTGAGTGAATTTTGTGCACAAAATGGTATTATTCACGAGGTTACGCCACCCTATTCACCTCAATCAAATGGTGTAGCTGAACGTAAAAATCGTACCTTAAAGGATATGATGAATGCGATGTTGATAAGTTCTGGATTGCCACAGAACATGTGGGGGGAAGCCATTTTATCGGCTAATTACCTTTTAAATAAGGTACCCTAGAAGAAAGAAGACAAGACCCCTTAGAATTGTGGAAAGGTAGAAAGCCTTCCTACAAATACTTGAGAGTGTGGGGGTGTCTAGCAAAGGTAATGGTACCTACACCAAAGAAGATGAGAATAGGTCCAAAAACAGTTGATTGTATCTTCATTGGTTATGCCCACAACAGTAGTGCTTATCGGTTCCTTGTGTATGAATCTAAAAACCCTGAGATTCACAAGAACACAATAATGGAATCTAGGAATGCATCATTTTTTGAACATGTATTCCTTGTAAATCCAAAGAGGATGGTTCAAGTTCATCCAAACGAACGTTTGAGACTATTGAAGAGAATAGTCAGGATCATCAAGAAGTTGAAACCGAATATGAAGAGGAAGAGCCTAGAAGAAGCAAAAGGACAAGGACAGAAAGATCATTGGGACCAGACTTTCTGACCTACATGTTAGAGGCTGAACCTCAAACTTTCAATGAAGCTGTAAGCTTATCTGATGGTCCTTTATAGAAAGAAGCTATAAAGAGTGAAATTGATTCCATCATGCAAAATCATACTTGGGAATTAGTGGACCTTCCTCCAAGAAGTAAACCGCTAGGTTCTAAGTGGATTTTCAAACGCAAAATGAAAGCAGATGGAACAATTGACAAGTATAAGGCTAGACTTGTTATAAAAGGTTATAGATAAAAAGAAGGCCTTGACTACTTTGATAATTATTCTTCTGTAACAAGAATAACCTCCATAAGAATGATTTTAGCAATTGCCGCTTTGCAGAATCTTGAAGTACATCAGATGGATGTAAAGACTGCTTTTCTTAATGGAGACCTTGAAAAGGAAATTTATATGGAACAACCAGAAGGTTGTATTGCTCCAGGACAGGAAAAGAAAGTCTGCAAATTGGTGAAGTCTTTTATATGGGCTTAAACAAGCACCAAAGTAATGGCATGAGAAATTTGACAATGTTATGATGTCAAATGACTTCAAAATTAATGAGTGTGACAAGTGTGTTTATGTCAAAAGAATAGACGATATATATGATGTCAAAAGAACAGACGATATATATGTTATTCTTTGTTTGTATGTAGATGACATGCTAATCGTGGGTAGCAATGATCGGATGATCAAATCTACCAAAGATATGTTGAACTCTATGTTTGACATGAAAGACATGGGACCTGCCGATGTGATTTTGGGAATCAAAATTAAAAGGTTGCCTGATTGACTCATCTTGAGCCAATCACACTATGTGGACAAGATACTTGACAAATTTAGTAAAAATGACTCTGGCGTGGCTAGAACACCAATTGATATTGGTCAACATCTGTCCAAAAATAGAGGAGAAGGTATATCCCAGGTAGAATATGCTAGAATGATAGGCAGTTTAATGTACTTAATGAATTGTACAAGACCATATATTGCCTATGCTGTGAGTAGTTTGAGTAGATTCACGAGTAATCCAGGAGATGACCACTGGAAAGCGATTGTTAGAGTACTTAGGTACTTAAGATATACTCGTGATTATGGGCTACACTATACAAGAGATCCTGCTGTTCTCGAAGGATATTCTGACGCAAGTTGAATATCTGATATACAAGACTCTAAAGCTACAAGTGGATATGTATTTACTTTGGGAGGTGCAGCAGTTTCATGGAGTCCTCAAAGCAAACAGTAATAACCAGATCCACGATGGAATCTGAATTTGTAGCTTTAGATAAAAGTGGTGAAGAGGCTAAATGGTTAAGGCATTTCTTGGAGGATATACCTGAATGGCCTAAACCTATACCTGCAATATGCATATATTGTGATAATCAATCTGCTATTGGTAGAGCATAGAATGTGATGTATAATGGTAAGTCGAGACATATACGTCGTCGACATAATACCGTTAGACAACTGATCTCGACTGGAATCATAACATTAGACTATGTAAGGTCTAAAGAAAATATAGCGGATCCATTAACCAAAGGACTGAATAGAGATCAAGTTGAGAAAACATCAAGAGGAATGGGACTTAAGCCTATAAAAGAATAGGTCGAAACAGTTGAAACCCAACCTTGTTGACTGGAGATCCCAAGATCTAGGTTCAATGGGACAACTAAACTGAATAGACCGAGTAGGATCACTATGGGGGTTACCCCATCCCATTCCTAAAATAAAACAGTGATACCCGTAGAAAGGTTAAGCAGTTTACTTTTAATGATTCTTATGCATCAAATATAATGAGAATTTGAGCGGAGTAATGCGGGTTACTCTTAAGTAAGAAATCACCTATGTGAGAGAGAAGTGGGGCCGCTTCAAAGGAGAATTGTTAGGGCTCAATTCTTTAGAAACTCTTGCAGAACCAGGGAGATGTTCATGGCTAAAATGAACATAACCATGAGAACTAAAACTGTGTTAGGAAAATATCTGTGTGAAGTATGTTATCGTTTACATAAACGGTAGAACAATTCAAGGACATCGCGTCTACTGGTCAGCCAGTAAAGTAAACATACTTTCACAAGGGAAGGTTCAAGGGTTAATGCCTACCTATCCTATGCAGGTATTAACCGTTGAACTCTATCACTATGTAGTATCTTTGTTTTTCCTTGTAGTTTGTCAATTTCATTCATGTGGGGGATTGTTGGAAAATGGCAATTGGGTGAATAAAAAATTGATGCTCATTAGTGGAGATTAATAGAGGTCATAAACCTCATGTTGTAACACCCAAATGCATGGTTAATTGGTGATTATGAGCTTCATAATCATGAAAAATGAAAGGTTACAACTAACGATTTAATGGGAGATTATGAGCACCATTATCATAGAAAATGAAGGGTTACAACCGATGTCATTATGCATATAAATCCTAAATTGTAACATTCATTTTCTTAAGATTATATAAAGAACTCTCCTCCATATGTTTTAAAAGAAATATAGTTACATAGAATTTGCACTCAAAAAGTCACAGAGTTTTTCTTTTGTTTTCAAGTTTTACTTAGTTTTGTAGTAGTCGTTTTTGGTAATAGAAGAAAACACTGTTTCAAGTTCGTCGAAAACGGTATCCTATAGTGCTTAAGATTTCGTTGCTAGTCGTTGTATCCTGAGAGACAGACGTCCATCGAATCCTCGTGCACAACCGGAGGGGACGAATCTATTTTAAGAAAAGCGTGACCTACACGTGCCTCGACCTTTTTCGTCTAATTTCTACATTGCGTTGCTTCCATTGAAGGTTTTGTTGTATCTCTTTTTCTTTAGTTTCAATTTCCAATTTTTACAAATTGTTACATGTTTGTCTTATTCATATTACATGATATATTTTTAATAACACTCAGCACATAAACAATCAATATGAAAACCAAAAAACAAAAACAACTTCCACAACCATTAAGCATTTCACAACTTGATAAAAACAATCAGCACGAAGCAACCAATGCTTGCAAGGCTTCAAGCATCACACTTAAGCGCCCTTACCTTAATCCAACTTTCAATCTCCGATCTGGCGGTTCCTTGTCTCCTTCATCCATCATGAATCTATTGCGGAGATGGAAGATCGAAGAATGGCAGAAATGGAGTGGACGGCGCGTCCTTGGCCAAAAAAAGATCGTCACAATTTGCGGCCGTCGATGACTAGAAACCAAACACTTCGATCGCGATGTCTTAGATCCTTTGGATTGTGACTTCTCGACGGCTCCCATTGCTAGACTACTTCGCGGTAGTGATTAGGGCCAAGATTAGATTGGCACTGGCAGGACATCATGCTGGTCTAAAGGAGAGAAAGTAGGAGAGGTGGAGAGAAAGAGAGGAGAGAGAGACCAAGGGAGGCTCTCTAGAGAGTGTGTGGGAGGAGAGAGATCGATAGATAGAAAGAGAAGAATTAGAGTTTCTAAATTTTGATAGTGAATTATAATTGATAAAATAGTAAATTTATAATTAGTATTTTAAAAAATAAAATCATAAAAGCGGCACTTTTAAAAATTCTAAAAAAAGAGGGCAATTTTAATAAGTTATGTGTTTTAAGGGCATTCTTTGTATTTTTCTCTTCCCCCTATGTTCATGCATTTGATGCTTAGGTGAGAGAAGGTGCTTAGGTGAGAGAAGGTGTGTTGGGCTTGGGGGGAGGTTCCTTGCTTCCTGTGGCTTGGTGGTGCTATGCGGTGGTTGGATGTGACAGAGGAGGTAGTTTGTTCGGTTGTCTCCTCACAGGTTGGTGATTTGATGGCACACTAGGGCCTATTCTTCAACAAATCTAGATTTCTAGTTGGAGGGCGTTCTTGGGATGGCACCATTCCTAGCTAGCATCAATAGGGACGACAAGTAATGTAGGAGGTTATCACTGGTCACTAATTTGGTTCTCCTTCAATGTTTGTTCTGTTCACTCTGTTTCATTCACAAGCTATGTGGATTCCTCTATCCTCTGTTACTTAAACTGTCATTAGAATCCTCATTGTTATTAATTGGGTTGTACTCTTTTGTTTTAGTTTTTGCATTTCTCAAATAAGACGTTGATGTTTCCACAGGTTGTGTTTTTCTTGTTTGGCTTTTAGGTTATAATAACCGAGGTGGTTTCCCTACCTCTGCATTCATGGTTTGTATTTCACACCTACTATTTAACAGCATTGGGTGTGGTAACCAGTGGCTAGTTTTGAATCTATGATGAGTTGTATGCACCCTTATTAGGGCAGGTTTGATTTTAGTTTATTGGTGTCATCCATTTACTGTAGTGGTGTCATGTAAAGAGCCATTGAAGAGCTCTATTTTGAATGTCATATAGGTCATGCCCCTCTGAGTCTTGACATCTTCTTTTGTCCTGTGCTTCATTCAATTTTTGTGGATAGATCTAGTCGTTGTTCAAGATCATTTATGCCTATAAAGGTGGTCTTATGCAACTTTTTTTGTGCTATTTTCTGTTGAGCGAAATTTCATTTAAAAAAATTCAAAATGTATAGAATACCTTAAAAGTGAGTGTTGTATGTTTTTATTTTTATTTTTTTCTTCTTTTTTTTTTTTTTTTTTTTGAAAGCCTTATTTTTTTTACTTAAAGATAATTTGATAATTTTAAAGATCAAGATTAACTATTGACTAAAGTAAGGAATGTATTTATGTATTAAATTTAATTTGAAGGTATATATTCACACAAAGGATATAGTTTTTTGAATTAATATAAGACAGAGAGTATAAACAAACAAATAACCTAAGACACAGGGCATAAAAAACAAATAAAATAAAAGATATATATATTATGGCTAGGGGGTGTGTGTGTGTGTGTGTATAGCAAGCCTCGTCCCTAAAATCCTAGCAGAGCGGCATATACAACAACACACCTATGACAAAACTCATGGCAGGGGAAAATTCATCACCAATAATCTCCACAAGAGCACGTTCCATTTTTGAAATGGTGGAATCTATGCATATCACGCACTATAATTTCTCGTCCACTAACAAGTGAAATATACTTGGTCGCATTGTGGCAATCACCACAAACTCTTAGATTCTTCCTTATGTGTATTGTTGTGCCAGGGCTGGTGTTTAAGAGGCCAAATGAAATAGCCAACTTCTCACTATGGCTATTGAGCAACTTTTTCTTAACATCATCTTCCACATCATGAATTGAATTGGTGTCTGGAACGTACCCTGCAGCCTTTATCTCTTCTCCTAAAGTGTCGAGATGGGCATAGATCTGTTTGGACTGTGGATGGATTGTGCCTCCAGAATGAAAAGTGTGGAACTCATTACCTAAATATACTAAACTGCACCCCGGAGTTTTCTTAAGCCCTTTATTCTCCATCATGTTTTGCACTTCAGCAACTTTGTCCCACATTGAAGCTGCAGCATAAATGTTAGAAAGCAATACATGGTAGCCGCCATCATCTGGGCTCATCTTAAATATTCTCGTAGCAGCCTTTTCGGCTAAATCAAGATTTTTGTGAATTCTACAAGCACCCAGCATTGCGCCGTAGACTGTGATCCCTGGATCAATAGGCATCGTTTGAATGAAATCCCAGGCCTCATCGAGTAGGCCAGCTCGACCAAGAAGATCAACCATGGCTCCATAGTGATCCATTGCAGGCTCTAAGCCATAATCGTTCTTCATACTTTCAAAGAACTGGAGCCCTTTGTTGACCAAACCAGAGTGGCTACAAGAAGAGATAACGCACAAAAATGTTACATCATTAGGCTTGATCTTTCCCTTTTGCATTTTGCAGAACAGATCCACAGCTTCTTTTCCATACCCATGTGTTCCATAGCCATCTATCATGGTATTCCATGTTGTCACGTGCCGTTCATCCATCATCTCAAAGAGTTTTCTTGCAGTATGGATGGCTCCACATTTTGCATACATGTCGACAAGAGCAGTCATCACAAAAACATTTTTATGAAAACAAGATCTTATAACAAGTCCATGAATCCATTTAGCGTGATGGGTAATTGATAACTCTGCTAAGGCAGGAATCACACTAACCATGCTAAACGTATCCATTTTTATGCTATGGGATCGCATTTCACAAAAGAGGCTTAAGGCTTCATTTACAAGCGCATTTTGGGCATAACCTAATATCATGGCATTCCACGAAACAAGAGTTTTACCTTCCAAATTGTCAAATATCTTGGCAGCAATATCTACTCTCTTACACTTTGAATACATGGATATCAAAGAGTTCATTACCGAAACACCTGAGGTAAGATTCAATCGATCCCCTAATGTATGAAGAAACCTTCCCTGCTCAATATCACCCAAGTCACCACAGGCATGCAAGGCCACCATTATTGTAACATTGGTTGGTTCAAAGCCCTCATCCAACATCTTCTGAAAGATTGCCAATGCTTGCCTGGGATCTTCATTTTCAACATACCCATCAATCATGGAATTCCATGAAACAACAGTCTTTTCATCCATCATATTAAAAATCAACCGAGCAGTCCCCACAGGACCACATTTTGCGTACATATCTACCAGTGCAGTTGCAATATTCACCTGTGAGTCAAATCCAGCTCTTATAGCATAAGCATGAATCGACTTTCCAATCCTCAAAGACCTAATATCCGCTGCAGCAGGCAGAATGGTAACCAATGTAATCGAATCAGGCTTTTGGCCTTCGACCTGCATTCGAATAATCAAGTCCAATGCTATCTTTTCCTGTCCATTTTGTGCATATCCAGCAACAACTGTGTTCCAAGATACCAAGTCCCTTTCAGGCATTCTGTCGAACATCTTACATGCTTCATCAATTTGTTTACACTTAGCGTACATATTTACAACTGAAGTCATTGCAAACAAATTCGACTCAAACCCAGATTTTATTAGCTGCCCATGAAACTCTTTACCTCTCTTAAGGTCTAAATTATCTCCAATAACTTTCAACAAATACGTGAAATTATACACAACCGATTCAACACTATCAAACTTCATACGACAATAAAACAACAAGGCATCTTCCAAAAATGAGTTTTTACAATACCCTTTAAGCAAGGTGTGGTAAAGAGCATCAACCTTGTCTTCAACCGAGTCAAAAACTCGAGAAGCTTCTCGAAGGCTTCCATATTTACAGAACAAACTAACAAGCTTGGTCTGGAACAAGAGCTCGTTATAGAGGCCATTCTTGATGATAAGAGGGAGAATTTGGTGGAGTTCTTGCAAGGAAGTACAAAGCTCAAGAAGTACAGCAGAAGGGTGTTTATAGACGTGAGAAGGAATATGGGTTCTTTGAGAAAGGGTGTGAAACGTGCCTGAGACCGGAGATGAGAGGTTTAGTTTAGTGGAAGGAATTGATGGTGTTATGACGTTTAGGATTGGCGGTGTTGTGATGGGAAAGACCTGTGAGCTTATCATTCTCTGCTCTGTTGCTCACATTTGCTGTTTGAGGAGAAAAGTCTTTCAATTATATGTATCTCGGAGAACAATAACATTGTACCCATCACACAGTGCAGCAATGTCTCAGATTCTGAACAATGCTAAAATGTTATCTGTTAGATTGTCATGGAATATGGTCCACAGGATTACGAGAAGTTATGGTTCTTTTATCATGATATGGTATATGCAAGAAGCGAAAAATTATTTTAAAAAAAATAAAAGAGAGAGAGTCATTTGGACCACTATCATGTGCTAGAGAAGGACAAAAGTTTGGACGTAAAGAAGAAAAGTGCAAACTACACGTTCCTGCAGATGTAGAAAACGTCGATAAAATTGACAGACACGTGCATCTTTTTTATTTGAACATTGTTGAGGTGAAAAAAAAAAAAA
>CAMOHE010049111.1:0-11306 GCA_946598075.1 Artocarpus hirsutus
TTACAATATGAAAATTTTTAATGAAAATATATGTTTTAAATCACATTTTAAAGTTTTAAAAGTTAAAAATGATAATAATACTTATATTGGGCAAAGTTTTAAAATACATGATATTCTTCTTAGAATACATACTTACATATACATATACCTATGCATAAATATAGACACAGTTGTGAAAATAGTTAATCATTGGTTTGGAGAACAAACATATCAAAGTTTATTGTTTCAAAATTAGATCACAAAATCCATATAGTATGGATATATTATGAAAATGATTTCTATGTCAATATGAATATTTTAGTAACACAATAATATGATAAGAGAATTTGAAATTTATGTGATTATCTTTAGAGTGCAAATAAAATACAGTTTTTAAAAGTACAAATATGTTTACAGAAATTTTAAGTTTACGGATCAAATTTGATCAAACCGACACAACATGTATTTGACTATGTAGACCTCATGAGTGCCTATAAATACATGACAAAAAAAAAAAAAAAAAAGAGCCAATCACAATCAGCCACACACTCTATCTTTACTTTCTCTCTCTACTCTTTCTCTCCTCAAAATCAGGTCAAGATTTCAGCGTTCGTTTTTGACACCTTTCATACCAATGGAAAGCTCTCGTCGAGCCAAGTCCAATGGTGTGCCATGCCGCCCAAAACGCCACCGGAGGAAGCCACACGTGCAGGTCAAAGTGGTGGAGAAACCCAAAACTTTTCAGCGAGATATCTTTGTCGTTCGATGTCCGATCAATATGATTCTTGTTCCTACGTGACCACCACAATGAGAGGAACAAAACCCACCCTTCGTACCAGCTCAACAGTTGCCAGATTGCTCCACCCATCTACCTCTATTGTCACCGTCGTGCCACCTTCGTTTATGCCAGCTCCGGCGACGGTGATCGACACCTTCCAGCCCAAATGAATCAGAGGATGACGGTGAGGAAGATGCCTCACCCAATTGCACCATAGCACCAAGTTTCGGCGAAGATCCACCTTGCCCACCGTCAACCACCTCGGGAGTCACCGTTCTTGCTCTTCCCAACCACGTTGCTTCAAATTGGATGAGAGGAAATGCTTAGAGGAGGATGGGTAGCAAAAGCCCTTAGCCAATTTTAGGTTTCCATCACCGGAAAGCCATGATCGGAGCCTCCATTTTTGGCCAAGATTATAGAGCCCGACCTGCATTGTTAGAGGCAGAATTAGGCGAAATTGACACCGTCATTGGACTCAGAAGGTTCAATTTAGGGGGGGTAGGCTCGAGCTCAGCCACTAACAGAGTCCGGTCAACGCCGGTCAAACTTGGTCAACGCCCGATCAACGACGACTTTTGATTTTTGCGATCCGGACCTCCGATCGACGATCCGAGGCCACTTTCTGACTTGTTTCTACACTCTGAATGCGATGGTGACCTCCGTTTGAGCTAATTTCACTCTGATAAAAATCATCCGGTACCAACTGCACGTAAATTGAGGCGACTCAAACTGTAGTAACGGAGTCCAGAATGGGGTTTTCAGCAGTAATGAATCTCCATGGAGCATTCCTAGCCATCCACAGCCACTCGATGAGCACTGTTGAGGATGCTGCGTAGACTGCAGATACAACGAGATGCAACTGGACCCACTTAGCTCGGAGTCCAGGTAAATAGGAATGTTTTAAAATAAATTAATTTTAAATATTTTCATAAATTTATGGAAATGCATGATCAGTGATTTATTACACTGTTATATATTATGATGTGATATGTTATGTTATGACATGATGTGAAATGCCATGATGATGATGTGATGAATAATGTGTGATATATGTAATATTTAAATTATATTGTTTGATCACCTTCAAGTCAAGCATGATTATGATTTAAGATTCAAGAATTATGAAATTATAATGCCATGTAGTGATAAGTCATACTGCATACACATAATAATGCAAGTGAAACTTATAAGACAAGTTAAAGGTATCGTACCAACCTCTCAACCCACGGGGAGGCTCCATGTTAAAGAAATGAATAATCTTGGTGTCGTAGGCACCTCGCGAACCCTAACTTCCCAAGACTCGTGCGCCACTGGTACGATCATCGGGGCCCAAAGTACGAAGATAAGATATAGCTTAAATAATTAAGCATAATTCAAGTTGATAAGCAAGCATAAAATGCTCATGCATATTTCTACAAAAATGATTTTTAATTATGTTTTGCGAGACTAATTTCCTACTTGCTGAGCGAAAGCTTATTTAAGTATATTCATGCTGTGGGTAAGAAAACTTGTCAGCGACACTTGATGGGCAGCGGTGAGCGGCGGACGAATGGTGAAGATAGGAATGGATATCGCTTACGCAAAGTAATATTTTCTGCATTATTAATTTATGAATTTATGTATGTTTTATTTTACGAAATCTCGTATGTTTACACCTTACGAAAATATGTGCATATAAATAAGTAAATAATTTACGTAATTATGCTTTAAAAATCAAGCTTGTGTTTACACAACCTTGGTTTAGAGGATTTTAAAGTTTAAGAATGTTGCATTAGACAATGCAACAAACACACGAACTTTTTAAGTAAGAAAATTATGAATTTGTTTAAAATTAAAAACGACTATTAAAGTTTTACGTTATGTTAAGAAATGAATTTTATGAATATGTTTTTATGAAATTATTATGAAAGTTTAAAAGAAAAGCTTTAAGAAATTAGTATCTTAAACTTAAAAGTTTAAGTTATAAAAAATTATGTTTTGGCTAGTTTAAGAAGGTTCGATGCAACAAATGTGCGAAGTTTTCAAGTGAGAAAATTATATGACTATTTATAATAAGAAAATGATTATATAAGTTTTATGTCAAAATAAGTAACGATTTTATGAATATGTTTTTAGGAATTTACTTTTATGAAAGTCTAGATGAATATACTTCAAAAATTATTATGATTATGTTGGTTAAGTAAACGAGTTTCAAGTAATTATATTTATGATAAATTCTAGAAAGATTAATTTTTAAGATATCAATATGTTATTTTTAAGATGTTAAATTATAAGTAAAATATATAAATAATTGTTAAGAAAGTTTTAAAGAGCATTGAAATGGGATTTTATTTTAATATTTAATTTAAAATTGTTTTGAAAATAGTTTTACTTAAATTAAGAAATGTCTTTAAACTAATAGTTACTAAATAATTATCCTTATGTTTAAAAAGAAAAGATCAAGGAAATTATTATGGTTATATTTCAAGAAATTAATGTTATAAGTTATGCAAAGAATCATGCTTTTGGAAATTATAGTTATGTTAAAACGTAATAATTATTATTACGTTATTATTACGTTTGAAAAATTATATATTATGTTAGGTTTATGCAATTAAGTGTTGAGAAATAATTATTATATCTTTTAAAGTTACACGTTAAGAATTCTTTATCTTTAAGAATTTATTTGTTATTAAGTTTTAAAAAAACTGTTATTTTTCCTTCTAAAGTTTTATGTTAAGGATTCCATAACAAGAATCCATTTAAAAAAAAATTATTCTGAAATTTCTGTACTTTATTTTTAAGTATGTTAAAGTTTATGACCATGTTTAAATTAAGTGAAGGCCACGTAGGGAGGGTCGTTACAAGTTAGCTGAAACTTTAAGTTTTAACTTATTATAGTGTAAAACTCTTTTATGCTATATTAAAAAACAAAAATTTATTACAGTATAAAGCTCTTACGTGCTAAAATATTTAACTTTTAATTTAAGTTTTAATTTTATTTTCAAACACTATTTGTGACTTTTTCTACTGTATACATGGAGGGTTCGCTTTTTTATTTTTTATTTTTTTCCCGTGTTGCTACTAAAACTAATTATAAATTATTAATCTAAGAATAAATAGCCTTTGTCTTCTTCCTTGGGTACAAAAATTGTTATACGAAGAATGGAAGTACAAACTCTTCATGACGTGCAGACAAAAATTAAAAAAAAAAAAAAAAAGAACAAAAGAAAGAAAACAAGAAGAAAACTGTGACATCCCTAATTAAAATAAGTTGACGTTGGTGATGAAGACGATTTATTCAATATTGTATGATCATATGCATCTTCATCCAAATTCCCTCTTGATTACACGTTGCGTAGGAGTTTCTTTCAATCAATTGTTGTTCCAGAGGAAGAAGTTTGTTCAATAAATGCCTATATACACACACACAAACACACACACACACACACATATATATATATATATATATATGAGAAAATTACACGACACGTCAGCTTTTTTATCCACACTAATTTTTTATGTCACAAACTTTAAAACTTTAAAAAATTCCACATATTTTTTTAACATGCCGTAAATTTTACAAATTATGAAATCTTTTAAAATAAAAAAAATATTTTTTTCAAAATTTTCTTTTCTGCTCCTTTCTCCATAATTCTCGTCAATTTTCTCTCTTTTCTCTCTCTGATCTCTCCCCACATTTGAACCTTGCTCTTCTCTATTTCTTTCCGCAGGAGATCTGCGGAGTAGATCGGGAGCCCTATCGCCAGAGATCTGTGGAGTAGATCGGGGGCTCTGTCGCCGGAGGCAACCGATCCACAGTCTCCGTCACACAACATCCATCGTCAAAAGAGATCTATGGACTAGATCGGGATCCCATTGCCGGAGTCAACTGATCTGCGCTTCGCCGTTCATAGCATCCCCAGGGATCTGCTTTTCTCCCGAGTCCTCACATCCGAGCCTCACGTTCTGAGCATGCGGCAGCCGAAGTTGCAGATCAAAGGCCGACCATGTTGCCGCCGTGATCAGGCTGGTCTTAGTGAAATCACGCTGGAAGACAGACCATGCCGTCGTCGCAATCGCTCTAGTTTTGATCCAACCATGCCGTCACTAGCGTCACAGTTTCTCTCATGCAAGATTGGCTGAGATCTGGTGTTTAGTATTTGGTTCAACGTTTTTCTTTTGCTATTTGTTGTTGTTGTTGCTGCTGCTGTTGCTGCTTTCAATTTTTTTCTCTGGTTTTTTTGGGCACCGGCGACTTTGTCAATGCTGGAGATGAGCTGGCAGCAGTGAACAGAAAATGTGCCGAGGAACATATAAAAATGTCTTGGAGGAGATATTAAAATGTAAAAATGTCTCTATCCCAACAGGACATTTGGGAAATTTTTGATATGTCCTGTCAAGACATATAGAAGGTGAAATATCCCACCCAAATATGTTAAAATATCTATGTTAAAATGTTCCAACAAAATATATAAAACTAATAATTTATTTTGTGGTATAAAACTTTTTTCATATTTTGTTACATAAGTTAAAATTGTCTCAAAAAAAAGTAGCATTTGTTTAAAAATTGTCTCAAAAAAGTTACGCATTTGTTTGAATTTCCCTTTATTTTAGAACAAATTTACGTGTAGACTAGGGGATGTGGAAATCCTACGCAGAAAACACGTAATGGATTGATGTGGACAACCACTATATGTTTATCCACGATGACTTATTTGTGCATATATTATTGTCATTCTATCCAATCATTAATTCATTGAAAGAAGCACATATATTGTAGTATAATTCATTATTGCCAACATCGATCACTCGCTTTTGCGTGCCAAGATATTCAAGATTTGTTTATTAATTGTTCTACATAAAATCACATCGGCTTTGAATTGTAAAATTTAAAATTCCGTCATATATATACAGGAAAATAGTAAATTAATATCCACAAAAATAGTTTTAGATGTCCAAGAATTTAAGAAACATTATTAAAAGAAACTCTGTCTAATTATAATTAATATTTGTGAATTAAATCTAGCTTTTTTTCTTTTTTTTAATAATATCAAGAACTTATATTTTGAAAGAAAACAAATGAAGTTCAAGTTGGCCTCCAAAAGGCAAGTTAGTGATTGATCACCCCAACCTTTGTGGTTCCTGATTAAAATTATCAAGATATATATACTAGACAAGACGTTCAAGTGTTGCCTTTATTTAGTCAGAATTCTAGACCAGGTTCATTCTTTCAATTTTTTTATTTTTTTATTTTTTGCTTTTCTAAGAACTTTAGTCTGAATCAGGTTTTGTTTTATTCGCTATATCTCTTCGATGGATTGGAATTCGGAATATAATTTTCGACTGGTTCATCTAGTCATAAGCTAATGGTGAAATGCCTCAGCCATGGTTTTTTTTTTTTTTTTAAGAGGACATCAGCCATGATTATGCACCAAACAAATTTATCTGAAAATTTCTTACGCAAAATTATGTGATAATCAAATGATATATATAAGAAGAATTCTAAGGTAGGTATAGAAAAATACCCTATCGATAGAGTTCTCTTTTAAACTATTTGAGTTGTGTTAGATTTTGTTAGTGTTGTGTATTTTTATTTTTATTTTTATTTTATGTTGATGTGATTTTAACTAGAATAATTTTGGAGACATCAACTTTAATCTCCACTTGTATCTTAACTATTGAGTTGTCATTTTTTTATTGGTAATTTTTATAAGATAATCATGTTTTTTAATAATAAGAAATTGAATTTACTAAAGAAAACATAACAACTCAAAATTGATATAAAAAGTTAGTATCAAAGTTGATAACCCTAACAAAAATTAGAAACTAGTTTTAAAAACAGAAAATTGTGCTCAACGATTATTGATTGAATAACGTATGCATATTTTCGTATTTTAAGAAGAAGAACAAGAAGAAGAAGAAGGCGGAGAAGGACCAGGAGGGAAATAATTAAAAAAGAAAGAAGAAGGAAAAAAAAGAAAGAAAGAAAGAAAGAAGAGTATGACATTTTGCTGTTAGTGATGATGTTTTGTGGAGCGCCCTAGGGTAAGACTTTGTATATGCTCAATGCTTTGAAGAGAAGTTTTTGTATTTGAGAATTTATTCTACAATAAGATATGGAGAAATATGCTATCAATAGAGTTTTATTTTAGTAATTGCAGGTATAGCTTATCGGTAAAAACTACATCCGACTCCACTTAAAGGTGAAGAGTTCGAATCCCCCATCATAAATGAAAAAATAGAGCTTTATTTTAAGCCATTATTTATATATTGAATTTGTCATCATGCATTCTTGTCTATTCTGTCATAATTTTGATAAAATGTGAGATGGATCTTTACATATGTGCCATAAAATAAATGTTTGGATTGATTTATGTTATCACAAAAAAATAATTATAAAAAATACTACACTACATCATTACAATTCATGCAAAAATACCAAATATACCCCGAGATGAGATATCAAATCTATGGTGGATATTGGATGATATCCGAATGGTACCTAGTGTCCGCCTAGATACCGGCCCGTATCCGTTATTGGAACCCATCATTTTTGGCCAGCATCCACCTCCTATTAAATACATAAAAAATACAAAAATCCAAAAATTACTAAAATTCTCTAACAAAAAACAAAAACCATAAAAAAACTACTTAGAATGACAAAAAAATTATAGCATAATAACAAAAATATTTCAAAGAAATTAGAGACAAAAACCATGTTCAACACTGTGGACAGCTATGTCAATGTAGAGAATGGTCACGATGGAGGGAGATCTCCTTATGCGAGAACGAAATCCAATAGCCCACCATGATTGTAACGGGAATGATCGCGAAAGAGATTGATCTCCTCCATACAGTGCGACTCTCAATGGCTCTCTACACAGTGGCTTCATTATTTGCTTCTCGTGACTCCAGTTAAACTTTGTCGATGTTTCCGATATCGATCGCATAGCTCTTTACGGCTCATCGAGATGTTGTGCAACCAGATCAATGAAGTTGGAGGTTGCTGCAAATGAGAAGAGGGAAAAAGCGTACACTAGATACATGATGTCTGTAAGATAGATTTTCCTTCTCATCATATATGCATGAGATTGATCGACTTCTCTCTCCCAAGATACAACGGTGGCGGATGAGTAGTTAGAACACACGTCAAAATTACTCTTAGGGTGAATTGAATTTGCCTAAACTCTACCACTCTAAAACCTTAAGACTCTAGAGAATTTTTGAAAGTAGAAAAGACTTTATATTTTTATGTGTTGAAAAGCGGAATATAGGTTCCTTATATAGGGTTTAGTGGAGACCATAGCTTTACTATATTTCCAATGTGGAATAAGAGAATTTTTCACTTTGGCTTTAAAATTTTACATGTACATATGTACAATTTGGATATCAATTTCTCCTTCACCTATTCACTATTTTGAGTACATGAATATACAATTTCAATCTCCATGCAGAGGAGAACAAGTTTCTGCCTTAAACCATCACTAATACATAGTGGGTCCCACTCAAAATTGAGCCTAAAAATGGTACTACAACATACTTTTTCAAAACCATTTTCTAACAATTCATTGACCATAAGGAATCTCGACTGAAGGACAACAACTGGCCAAATCGACTAGAGAAGACGAGTCGACTGAGGGCATTAGTCGACCAAAGGCCAACAAGATCCACCTATAGTAAATCAAAAAAGGACCACCCTTAGACTCCATAAAGACTAAATCAACCAAATTTAGAAATAAAGGCAAGAATTAGATCTAGCTTAGAGAAGAAGCAGCCTTAAGTCAATTAAGGAAATAAGAAAATGAGAACTTCAACCGAAATCAAACAAGAAAACTACCCCTTTCGTCAGTCAACATTGAATCACCTCAAGATCAAAGAACTATGAAGCTCAAATCCTCTCCTATAAATAAGGAATTGATACCACGAATTATACACATTGAATTCCACATGTTTACTCCCTCACTCTCTAAATTATATTATCTCTAATAACCCTTCTCTTTCTCTTTCACTTTCTTTCTCCTCGACAATTGTACTTTTATTATCATATAGTGAAATCTCAAGATCCTACAGTGATTGCAACCACTAACCAGGAGGTGAACCGCTATAAATATGTGTGTCTTATGTATTTTACTGCTTTTTATCCTTTTTCTTAATGTTTTAGGTTGACTTGAGACCAATCGAGCTGTCATCACGATCGACTTCCAGGAGCAATGATTAGCCCTCTAGACAAATCTAATTGTAGAATTTATCCTTTATAGTTTTCATAAATACAAAAATTAAATCTTATGAATAAATATGTAAAATAAACATTAGGGTATGACAAACTCAAGAAAAAGAAGAAATTAACAGATACAATTAATACTTTTGCATCCAAAAGGCAAGAAAAATAAATTTTTGAATAGATTGTGGATTGTTTTGTTTTTTTAAATGATATAAAAATTATTTAAATTTTTGAACAGATATAATTAGATTGTGGATTTTTTTTTAAATCATATAGAAACTATTTAAATTCATAGTATTGCATAAAAATCTATTAAGGTGATTGGGAGTATTGGTTTGGACTAATTAATTTGAACCAATTGGTCCAACTCATTATAACATGTGAGAGCTTTATATTGTAGCAAACTTCTGTTTTACACTATAGTATGTAAAAGCCTTACAACTAAAAGATTTGATTTGAACTGATTTTGCTAAACACCATATATATTTTTAAATAGGTCTCCTTCGCAAATTTTGCATAACACCTAAAACTACATCAAGCCAACCTTGATAATAATATTTTAGAAATTAAATTGGTAACGTTTATATTTTGAAGTATCGTGAATATTATAAAGGGAATTTCTCATCCTAATAAATAAGTAGCGCTAAAAATTAAAGAGAATCAATAAACTTTATTCAATTATTGAAGTTTGATAAACATGTCTGTTGAGAAGGGTTTATTATCTTACCTGATAGAAGAAAAAGGAACAAACCACTGCAATTTTAAAAACCAAAAAAAAAAAAAAAAAAAAAGAAAACGTGATACCGCCCCCATCAATGCATTATTATTTTTTATTTCACCTGGAAAAAATTATCATTGTTTACATAAATTATGGGCCTCTTCATATTAGTGTTAATTTTTTTTTTTGGGAGACAGTGCATCTTCATACTTTATAGGTTGGTCTTAGAATGATCAATTATTTGCACGCCCTTTTTTACTAGCCAAAAAAAAAAAAAAAAAATAGAAGATTATTTGCACACTCTTCTTCTGTCACTGACGTGGACGGTGGAAACAACGCCCGCATGTACACACGTTCGTTTCTTGGCCGCTCCTCGAGTCTCTCGTGTTTATCATCTCATTTCTCCTTCGTTGGAAACAAAATTTCACAGTAGTGCTTGAAAGAATAGTTCATATATCATTAGTTTAAATTTAAAAATTATTACATTTGAGTATTTTTTACTATAATTTTTTACTGTAACAAATAAAAAGTTTGTAATATTTATCGTTCAAGCTAACAATTTTAACTACTCTTCTAATGAAATAATGACACAATATCCTTCTTCTTGAAATTGGATGGTGAAAAGGAAAAATGACCATTAAACACTAACTGATAAAACGCATGCATTGCACAAAGGGAACTTTAAGTGTATCATGTACTTTGAGTATATTCAGAAAATATACTGTTTAATTTAGACCTCTCCAAGTATGCCAAGACATTTAAGATGTATAACACATCCGTACTTTGTAACGGTCAATACTTAATTTGGACTAACGAAGTTACAAATATACGGTCATGAAAAATAATGAAATAAAAAATACATGCTTTAAACAAAAAACAAGACAAAAAAAAAATAAATTTGAGGTGTTGTGACATGAAATATTTTTTTTTATTTTTCTTTTAATCTTTTAAATTCGTTCACTTTTCTTTTTCTTTTTTTTTTCCTTTTTTCCATTTTATAGATACTGAGGGTATGGTCAAGGGTATTGAATTTTCATACACTTGTGTTTGTTATGAAATTTGATTTGTAATGCGCGAAGAGCACAACAAAAGTGGGTATTTAAATAGTACAAAATGTGGATTCCACGACGGTTTATAACCGTCGTGGAAAAATTTCACGACGGTCAAAAAACCGTTGTGGAAACCTCTGTCGTAGAATATGATCGACTTTTCTTGATGGTTTTTTACCGTCGTGGAATAGATTAATTTGGCGCGCGAGGGGGGTGAACTGTAAGGCTACCACGACGGTTTTTGTGAAAAACCGTCGTGGTAGATAGGGCTACCACGACGGTTTTTGTACAAAACCGTCGTGGTAGATAGGGCTACCACAACGGTTTTTCAAAAAAACCGTCGTGGTAGCTAGGGATATCACAACGGTTTTTCAAAAAAATCGCCGTGGTAGCTAGGGCTACCACGACAGTTTTTCACAAAAACCGTCGTGAAAATTTGGTATTTTTTAAAAAAAAATCTCCTGCAATTTCAATTTCCTACGAGATGGCCAGTCCCGTATGTTATCCATTACATCAAGGCCCTAATTACATACAATAATTGTTCTATAATCAAATATTAATTTGTATTTACAATATCTG